>JAAGKR010005205.1:0-53227 GCA_011419295.1 Clarias macrocephalus | reverse complement strand
TTATTTTTGTCCAATTAAAAAAAAAAAAAAAAAAAAAATTATATATATATATATATATATATAAGTAACATAGGTCTTATGGACCTCAACCATTGCTTTTTGATTAGATATGTGTACAATATACTGTACCATCAGTACTATTACATCATTAATGTAACAGTAAAGTTGCATCTGTATGACATTATTTATTTGACATGACTATTTATGAAGAAACTTTCTCTCTCATGTGTGTACAGTATGTATGTGCTCTCTTGCAGCCCTATGCTCATTTTGATTGACAGAGGAAGTTCATTCTGATTAGCGGGTTTAGGCAGCATTTTGTCACTGAAGAAATCAAGCTTTAGAAATTGGGAAGTTCGCATTTCTAAGTGGAGGATGAAGTATGTAAAAACACATCTAAAGCTCCAGTGACATAAACAGATCGCAACAATATTTAAACAAAATTAATTAATTAATAAAATTTTTAAAAATCATGTTTTTGAGAAATATTACTTGCATTTACTACACACCACATACACACACACACACACACACACACACACACACACACACACACACACACACACACACACATATATATATATATATAGTCCTTTCTTACATATTCAATCAAACCAGAGCCCAAAAAGGGAAAAAGAGAAATACATAAAGCACAGCTATTTTGCAGTGGTATTGGGTATTGTTATCAGAGAACATTTAACTGTATCATAACATAAACGCCATACCATGTATCAAATTGTATTGAGGAAAACATATCTTGTCCAGTCTATTTTCTTTTTCTCCTATCTTTCATTTCCTAATCTTTTTTATTATTATATTTTATTAAGTATGTAACATCACTGCCTTGGGATTTCATAGGCTAAAGTCATCTGTCTTACAAAGAGATATCTCCATGGCCACATTATGGGAAGTATTCTAATCCAAATGATGTTTTCTTGAAAATGTCAAGCGATATTAAATTTCGTAAGAACGAGCAGGAAAACATCCAGCCATTTTTGTATTTTCTTTATTTCACCCTTCGTTATTACTCACGTTCCAGATATTTCATAGTTATTTTATATATTCACCGTTACTGTTTAAGTGTCATGCTCACTTTTTGCTTGTTCTATGATTTTAGCTAAAACATTCATTTATGTACACCATCATAAACTCCTAAGGTAATTGTAAAAGGTCATACAGTTGCCCCAGGATGCTGCCATATTATGACTGCAGACACAAAAGCAGAGCTATTGAATTTTCTAGGACTGGTAAACTAGGCTTTTTGTGGCAATATGATAGATATCTTTGTACAAAACTAAATTTGTTCACCAATGAAGGAAAGATTTTTTGGTCTACTGAGCTGTGAGTAGGCAGTACAAACTAGAGAACTCTTGCCATTGCAAGGACATCCGTGTTCCATTCGCTTGTTCCACGCAATAAAATTTTGGTTTGCATTGTTCAACAAGCACAATGTTGACAATGCTTATAATTTTAGGCCGGTGAACAATATAAGCATTTAGAGTTGATTGGTTAGAGACAGTTTAGCTTGAGCAGTCAAAGAGAATGGATAAAGCTATAGTTTACACTGTCAGTTAAATGTGACCTAGTTCCGATTTTTTGCTCATATGTGATGCATATCGGATATTTTCCATGTTCGTGTAAACAGGAAAAAAACGCATGCATTCCGATGTTTTGAGATCGGTTTCAGGCCTCCTTCATATGTGGAAATAAATCAGATACAAATCAGATATTTGCTAATGTGATTGTCGTGTAAACAGACAGATCGGATTTTCTGAGGCATTGCGTTCTGTATGTCATTAAAACTGCGACTTCTTCGCGGTTTAATGACGTAATCAGGCACACGAGGCGCTGCTCACCCCAAACAGATGCGCCAGTGTGCGGTAGCCCACACCTGTTGCAAGCCACCAGAGAGCGACCCGACACGTCTCGCACCCAGACATGGTTGAGGACAAAATAAATGAAGCATATGCGCAGGCTGCAATGAGGGCCCATTTCCTCCTTCTCCGTTTCGTGAACTTTGCATATATCGCAGAGCTAGCATTAAGCATATTTCGCCTTCGTCCATCTTGGCTAGTGTGTAGTGCAAGAACCTCCCTTTAAGTATGCGCGATGTTTCAGACGGTATGGCAAGTGTAAACACGTGAATCGGATATGGGTCAGAGTTGAAAGAATGTGTAAACAGACGGTCAGAAAAATCAAATATAGGCAACAAATCAGAATTATGCTACCAATATATATCTTTCCTGAAGGAGTATTATAGAGTTTTGATAAGTATTATAACCAGCAATGGTGGCACGGTGGCATAGTGGTTGGAGTCAGGGTTTGATACCCACCTAGGACCTGTGTACATGCAGTTTTCATGTTCTCCCCATTCTTGGTAGGTTTTTTCCAGGTACTCTGGTTTCCTCCCACAGTTTGAAAAAAAAAACACGCAGATTAGACTTATAAGCATTCTTAAATTGCCCCATACTATGTGCATGAGTGTGTGAGTGTGGGTATATGTATGTGCCCTGCGATGGATTGCCAGCCTGTCCGGGGTGTCCTAAGTCTTGTGCCCTAAGATTAGACTCAAGGCCCATCCCGTGACCCTGTACACGGTGAGTGAGTGGATGGATTGTATAACCTGCAATATTATCATATACTAACTCCCCTATCTAACCTCTGCAGTTTAACTCGCGTTGAAATGTGGTGTTAGGCACCGTGAGCCACCACGATTACCCACCGACGTTCCGCAAGGTCCGCAAGCATCCGCAAGGACCGCTAAAAAATTTAAACGTTTAATTTTCCGCACGGAAAGATGGAAACGTAATCACACCGCCAAAACTCGTGATGAACCGTACTTACGGCCACCGTGTAGGTGAGATAGGGGTATTCCTAGACAACTAGGGACATTTAATGGGTTGTTTAAGCAATACATAAGAAATATACACCATTTTCATATTCATGACATGAGCCAAAAAGCTAACAAAGGCATTATAACACCATCAACACTGTAACAGAATGAGGCTAATTATAAAGTTAGCATAACATTAGCAAGCTAGCAGGCAATTTCAAGGCACTCCTGAGTGAACATTATACCGTGTTTACCATCATTTGTATATATTTGCATTCATTTTACTTTATTTCTTTTATTTTTTATATATTTTTTCCTCACTCACCACAGTTTCTTCTTTAACCTCTTTTCTTCTTGAGTGCTTAGAGTAGCATCATCTGTTCACTTACATTTAACCCCATGGTCTATGTTTTATGTGTGTGTGTGTGTGTGTGTGTGTGTGTGTGTGTGTGTGTGTGTGTGTGTGTAAGCAAGCACATGTGTTACTAATCATGCTATTTCTTCAGGGAAAATCAAATTGCTTACATAATCAAAGTCACCTCACCTTCTGTAGTACATTTCACTTCACAGGAGTTCACTTGACAGATGACAGTGCTGTCAGGCGGACGGCTGTAATTCACCTCTCAGTCATCAGCTCTCTTTAACACGCTAATTTAGTAGTCACATATTAAGCAGTGAGACCAAATAACTTTGAAATCATATTTAGGAATATCGATTTCAAGAATTGTGTTCAAGTGGTCTTTCAGTGTAGGACGATCAGTCATTTTCTTTATGTTCACCAATATTTCTCTGTTTTTTCATCTCTCTCTCTCTCTCTCTCTCTCTCTCTCTCTCTCTTTCTGTAAATGTGCTATGTAGAGGAAGATCAGACCTACTTGTGACAGCACTAACCTTTCAATGAGGCTTGGTTTATTGATACAGAATGAATGTAAGGCATATGTGTGTGTGTGTGTGTGTGTGTGTGTGTGTGTGTGTGTGTGTGTGTGTGCGCGCGGGTTTCTGTATGCTTGTGTGCAAAGATAAAATTGAATTTCTGAGTTCAGATGCCTGTGGGGACATCTCAATTTACTGCAATTTTCACCATATAATCTATTCTTAATGTATGTTAATGCTTTTAATGTATTCTTATTACTTTTACATCAGCATAAGTGGATGCACAGCGTATGTGTCATCCCTATGCAGTTCCCTCTAGCCTTTTCCTGGAGGTCATGGTCACTTGTGCGAGGAATAATTCAAGGGAAAACGGTCAGTCTGTGTATGTGTGTGTGTGCGCATGTGTGGTTCTGGAGGGTTATTTAACGTGATTCTGCTTAAAGATGAACGATGATGAGGAACTTGATGAGTCATTTAAACTATAAAGTATCGGAACTTTAGAAAGCTGAAATAAAAAGAAGTTCAATGTATTAAGATGACTGGCTGTTGTCTAAACATGAAACAGCACAGCTTCTGGATCAGATCCTGTTATAGTGCTTAGCCAGTCAGACCAGAGACTAGCTAATAAGTTAAACTCATTATAACAAAAAAGGAAATGTTTCACTGATTTTTAGGTCACTAAACCCTCGACCTGAATAGTGCAAAGTGATGACATGGAAAGTCAAATAGGAAATTAGAGTGTTAAAGATAGATGGACTGAAAAATATGTGTTAACTCTTCAGGGTACCAGAAAAAAAAATCAAATGTAACCTTTATTATGTATAGCCATAAACCAGTCATTAATGGTAAGCATTAAAATGTAACTGTTATCACTTTAAGATGTATTATTTTGATCATACTTAGGCATATTTATACATTACTTCAATCATAGAATGGATTCTTGTCATTGTCTGGGCGATAAGTGTCAGTGCCTACATTAGATTTAATAAATTACACCCTGAGTGTCATTTTGACAAGATCCTCACGTCCTGTTTATCTGTTTAATGAGGTCATGGATGGTAGAACCGCTGAATATCAGATCAGCTGGCTTATTCAGACTCGGAATGAATGTTGCGGATAATTCACACAAACATTGTCAAGTTGCCTTCAAGCAGTTCAGATTTATTTAGCATGGGTTAATAGCGCTTATGAAAAAAAGTGAGAATGACAAAAACAGACCATTATACACTCACTTGCCACTTTATTCGGTACACCTTGCTAATGCTGGGTTGGAACCCTTTGCAAACTGCCTTATATCTGCATGGCACAGGTGCACTAAAATGGTGGAAAATGTCTTTAGGGATTTTGTTCCATATTGAAATTATAGCGTCCCCACAGTGGCTGCAAATGTGTTGGATGCACATCCATGATTTGAGGCTCCTGCTCCCAAAAGTGCTGTATTGGATTGAGATCTGGTAACTGTGGAGGCCGATTGAGTACCGTGAACACATTGTCACGGTAAGGAAAGCAGTTTAAGAGGATTTTAGCTTTGGACATGAAACAAGTGGACCTAATGAAGTGGCTGATGAGAGTAAGTCAGTAATGCAAGTTACAGTAGAAGACATCTTCAATTTTTTTTTACAATGATCTTCATTTTTTTTTTCCATCAGTGCTTAATTCTGTGTTGTACTGTATTTGTATGTGTATGACAGTGTGGCATAATCGTTTTAATGTCATACTGGTAAAAGTTAGACCCTACATTGATAGAGAACAATAAAATTTCCAATGTTCATGACTGAACCAATAACATGGAGCTGGCACAATTTTTCTTCCGTCCAGTTCACATCCGCAGCTTGCATCTATAAAAAATGCTGCCTGCAACTTATAAAACACAGGGTTTTTTGAAACTGCAATCACACTGCGGTAACATTCACCGGGTTCCCACCTGCTGTGTTCTCACCAGCTTAAGCAAGCCACACAGAGAGGGCAAACTCACTTGAATACTTGAGTGATACTTGAGTAAAAGTGCTTGGCACCGTGTAGCCATCACTTATAATGACACCTTGTAAAATAGTCTACTGTATGTCTCCTTATTTCCTCCTTTCATCAAAAGTCTGTGGATAGTTGTTTTGGTTTTTTAACCTGCCAATATTTTATATATCCATGTCTCTCTGATCGCTCTTCTTGCTTTGTACAGCATGCAGTTTCTTTCACCTTCTTGTAAGTGCATACGGTATGTAGATAAAATAAATAAGATAGCTCTTTAACTGAAGCTCATGTGTACGCCCCATGACAGTAATGTGACTACTGAACTGTTGGCAGTCATATGGCGATGCCATGACTAATTGGTAAAATGTTGTCCTCTTCTCTATTTTCATGTCATTTAGTGCAATATTCACAACTGGCCTCTTCAGAGTTAAACAACTGGTACCTTTTGTTCTTCCTTAAGTAGGTAATTAAAAGCAAACGAGAAATCCCTTTATTCGTTGTGAAAATACCAAAGAAAGAAAGAAACCAATTACTAAGGACACAATGTGGAGTAAAGAACAGATACTGTTCAGGGGCAAGATGCCAGGGAAAAAAATGCCACGCTAAACGCAGATCACGATTTGTTTCAGAAAAAAAAAAAAGACATGTTAATTACACTTGAGATTTCATGCATATTAAAACAGCATCATGTGGCCATTCATTTTAACTCTCAGGAATAGACAATAGTTGCTATTGCAAACAGCTGTACATGTACAAATGATTTAACCAGTGGTTTTATATCAGCATAAAAAAAACCTAATCAGTTGATAGAAAAAATATAATAAATACAAATCTAATATAGTGTACAAGTGATTCGTGCTTGTATGAAAAATGAAGGTGTCTGCTTGAATACTTTATTAATAAAACACTATAGGAAATATTTATCTAATAAGTATTAGTTAAATTGTAAAAGGAATTGTAATTTATTTCATGTTAATCATTAATCTGCAAAATGCGTCACTTAAGTAAAGATTTTGGCGCTTCCGTTCGCTTAAGAAACTTTCTAGCATTAATAAAATGTCAACAATGTATTTATAATGTATGTATGGCTTTCTCAGCAGTGAGGCAGAATCCAATCCAATCTGAGCAAACATTCATTACTCATCTAGCTATCACTATCACCAGCTAAAACTCATATATATAATTTTAAATTCATATATGGGGGTTGGACAATGAAACTGAAACGCCTGGTTTTAGACCACAATAATTCATTAATATGGTGTAGGGCCTCCTTTTGCGGCCAATACAGCATCAATTCGTCTTGGGAATGACAGATACAAGTCCTGCACAGTGGCTAGAGGGATTTTGAGCCATTCTTCTTGCAGAATAGTGGTCAGGTCACTACGTGATGCTGGTGGAGGAAAACGTTTCCTGACTCGCTCCTCCAAAACACCCCAAAGTGGCTCAATAATATTCAGATCTTGTGACTGTTCAGGCCATGCGAGATGTTCAACTTCACTTTCATGTTCATCAAATCATTCTGTCACCAGTCTTGCTGTGTGTATTGGTGCTTTATCATCCTGATACACGGCACCGCCTTCAGGATACAATGTTTGAACCATTGGGTGCACATGGTCCTCCAGAATGGTTCAGTAGTCCTTGACAGTGAGGCGCCCATTTAACACAAGTATTGGGCCTAGGGAATGTCATGATATTGCAGCCCAACCCATCACTGATCCACCCCCATGTTTCACTCTGGACATGCGACAGTCTGGGTGGTTACACTTCTTTGGGGCTTCTCCACACCGTAACTCTCCCGGATGTGGGAAAGACAGTGAAGGTGGACTCATCAGAGAACAATACGTGTTTCACATTGTTCACAGCCCAAGATTTTCGCTGCTGGCACCATTGAAACCAACATTTGGCATTGGCACGAGTGACCAAAGGTTTGGCTATAGCAGCCCAGCCGTTTACGTTGACCCTGTGGTGCTCCCGACCAACAGTTTTTTGGTGTAAACAGGAGAGTTGAGGTGCACATTTAACTCTGCAGTGAGTTGGGCAGCTGTGGTTTGGATACAATGTGGGTTAGCACCCGGACATCCCTTTCAGACAGCTTCCTCTTGCGTCCACAGTTACTCCTGTTGGATGTGGTTCGTCCTTCTTGGTGGTATGCTAACATTACCCTGGATACCGTGGCTCTTGATACATCACTTGCTGTCTTGGTCACAGATGCGCCAGCGAGACGCACAACAACAATTTGTCCTCTTTTGAACTCTGATATGTCACCCATAATGTTGTGATGCTTTGCAATATTTTAAGCAAAACTGTGCTATTACTCTGCTAATTAAACCTTCACACTCTGCTCTTACTGGTGAAATGTGTAATCAATGAAGATTGTTTTTTTACTATTTAATATATGTTTTGTTTGTCTGTTTATACTGTAAAGCACTTTAAGCAGTTATTGAAAATGTATAATAGGTGTTGCTGGTTTATATATAAATTTTGGTGGCGAGGTGGCATAGTGCATAGCACTGTGCCATGCACCTCCAGGGTTGAGGAGTTTGCATGTCCCCCCCTGTGCTGTGTGTGTGTGTTTTTTCCGGGTACTCTGGTTTCCTTCTGCAGTTCTTTTTCTTATTCACTTTTATTTGATCTTTATCTTATCTGAACATTTTCAACTTAATTATGCGTACATAATTAAGATGATTTCCATCACTGAGCACCGCCACAGTATTCTATGTAATTAACATAATGACATGGTTACTAGGTATATAATGGATCAGTTTTCTCCTGACAGTTCAGTTAGACCTGTTCACCTGCATCTTTGTATCCCTCTTGTCAGATGCCACTCATTATTGCACAATAGTCAGTCATTTGCACATGGTGAATGCCTGGGCAGATCTATTTGCTCATTTTCAAAATGCATACCTTTAAATTGCTACTGCTGGCAAAAATGTAAATGTTTGCTTCTTGAGTGTTTTCAAGGTCATTTAAGTTTAATGCTGGGTTAATCAGTGTGAGTAGAGCTTTTCTTCAGTTCAGTGATCAATAACTGTGTTCCATTTCCTAGTTTATTTTACACCACTATGAACACACACACAGACACACACACACACACACACACACACACACACACACACACACACACACACACACACACACACACACACACACACACACACACATTATCCGAGTCACCAGAGAGTCCTGTGTTGATCTAGTAATGCACTCCCTTTGGAGGTTGTGTGCACAGCCTATTAAAAGCTGTCTCGGGTCACGGCCATTAAGGAAAACATAATTAGAAAAGCCATTTACAATAATGAT
Organism: Clarias macrocephalus; assembly: GCA_011419295.1. Classification (NCBI taxonomy): domain Eukaryota; kingdom Metazoa; phylum Chordata; class Actinopteri; order Siluriformes; family Clariidae; genus Clarias; species Clarias macrocephalus. The sequence goes on along the minus strand of JAAGKR010005205.1, from coordinate 44,250 downwards.
TAATTAGGCATTGCTGTTTCCATATTGGTATTATGTACGGTCACTGGAGAATCTGCCACAGCTGTGCGAATGTGGATAAGCTAACTTTCACTGAACCTGTCTCTGGATCGTCTTTTTTATTTTCATTTGATTATTTCTTCTGTCGTCTACTGTAGCTGTGAAGTTATTTAACCTTAGAGGAGGGCACCGTTTTCCCCCTAGGAATTGTCCTAAGTGTTACTATACAACATTGACTTGTCCTTATTCTTAACAGGGTCGTGGGGGCCCAAGGGTACAACATGGGGTGTCAGGGTGCCACAGGCACAGGGTAGCAGTCCATCGCAGAACACACACACCCATACACTACGGTCAATTTGGGGAATTTTTATTAACCTAATCTGCATGTCTTTGGACAATAGAAGGAAATCCAAGGAGAACATGCAAACTCCATGCACACGGGTCCGAGACGGGAATCGAACCCTCGACCCTGGAGGTGTGAGGCCACAGTGCTAATGTTCAGATGGTCAACAATCTATACTAAAACTATTAAAGATATAGTTTAATGATACATTTTAGTATGTTTACATTTGGTGATTGGGAATCCATGAAAAGTGCTTGTCCTCATCATTACATTAACCAATAACCCATGATTAATTTGAACAGTATTCATAGGGGCATTATCTTCCTGGAATATGGCGCTCTCATCAGGAAAGAGTGTTGCACCACAGACTGTAACTAATCCTGTAAAACTGTCTCGCATTTGTATAATTATGCAAAGCAATCATTGAACAAAATGATTTGCACAAGATGATTGACCATGCTACAGTGTTATAGCTCCATAACTGCCATTAATTAATCATCGGCAATGGACCTTGTGTTTTGAAAGCATACAGTACTTTAGTTTCCTCTAAATACAATTCCAACCACATGTAGGGAATATGGTCAGAGTTAACTTATTAGGCCATTTTAGGTTTTGCTCTAGGTTAAGGGTCCAGGTTTTATGCTTCTTAATATGTGCAATGACTCTCAACATGGGAGTCATTTTGTTGGTTATTCAGTTCGGGGGGGGGGGGGGGGTATTTTTGTAGTAGCCACATTAAGCCTACTATTACTGTAGCAATCAGAGAGGGACGAAGACTATCATGTGTTTCCTTCGGCCAATAAGCTCTCTCTACAGCATCACCCGAGAATTGACCCAGTGATCTCTGGATGATAGGGGGAGCACTTTACCACTGTGCCACTCAAGGGCCCGGGATAGGTTTTTAATGTAGCTTGAATAGATGGATGTCTAAGGGTGCCACGGTGGCTTTAGTGCTCAGCACCTTTACCTTGCACCTCCAGGGTCGGGGCTCAATCTCAAGGCTACAGTATGTGCGTAGAGTTTGCATGTTCTCCCCGTGGGTGCTTGGTGGGTTCCCTCCGGGTACTTCGGTTCTCTCCCACAGCTGAAAGACTTGCAGATTAGGCTAACTGGCGTTCCCAAATTGCCTTTAGTGTATAAATGAGCGTGTGAGTGTGTGCATATCTTTGATGGATTGACACCCCATCCAGGGTGTAACCCGCCTTGTGTCCTAATTCTTCTGGACTTGAGTGAGTGAGTGAGTGAGATTAATGTCTTCCTGGTAGAAATCTGGCTCAAAGTAATCTCAGTGATTAGATGCATCCACGGTACATTTTCAGTTCCCGGCCATGCAATACAAAAAGTAATGACCAGGTATAAAAGTAGATTTATTTCTTATTCTTACTTCCCCACATGCTCTTGGAGGTTAGCTTCGTGACACTATGGCCTACTTATATAGAACTTGGAGTCGCCATTATTTCCTGTGTATTCGTCACATATTTGCCTGGATTGTAAGTGATTTGCTTAGAAAAGAGGTTTCCCAATCCAGGCCTTATAATCCCCCTGAACCACATTTTAGCATTTCCCATCATTGGCATGTATTGTTATTTTATGAAAGTCTTTTGAACGATTTGAAGAGTTGAATCTCAAGACATGCACTGCATGCAATAGCCTGAGCTCAAAAAGAAAACAAATGTGTTTTGACATACTGTTTATTGTTGGCTCTGAAGTAGCTGTCCCCTATTTCATTGAAATGGCAAAGGGATGGGGATCGACTCCCCTCCCTTCCTCCATCTCTCTCTCTCTCTCTCTCTCTCCAGAAATTGCCCATCTGTTATGTTTGTCGTCATACTTTTTTTTTTTAATAGCGGTGAAATATTAGTTATTACTAATATAAAACACAACCTGTAATTTGTTTTTAATACACCATAGATTGAGTTCTTACCTCCCCTTTATTACTCACTTCTTGTAGGAGCCAGACGGTGCTGCACCAGTTTTGCTGTCCTGCACCAGACGCTCCGGACGCTCCTGAGCCTGACTCTCAGGCCTGTGTACCCAGGTAAGAGCTGGTACCCACCTCCTCACCAATGCTCACTGGTCTTTTCTGGTATATGGTGGTACCAGGCAACACAACTGCCCTAGTTCTGTCTGTCTTGAAGTGGTTGTTAGCCTTTTTCTTGCCTGTTAGCATGAATCCTCAGTGTACCTGCCTGCCGTCATTAATTGGAGCCAAGCACACATTCTCGTTTTTTTACCAGAAAATGTGAGATCTCTGAAAGCAGTTTAATTGAAAACTATTTTTATTTGCCTGTCCATTGGCTAAAGTCAATGGACAGGCAAATATCCGACTACTCCAGTGTAAAACTGCCTTTAGACAAAGGTCATGATAGTCTAAGAGAATCTCATCTCTTGGCCATCATCCAAACTACAACATTCTGGCATAGGGTTTAGGTTTTGCGATGAGACTGACAGTATTCATTGTTTAATCCTTGACGATAAGCATAAATCCTTACTAATAGAAAAATCAATGAAACAATTTATATGTAAACATGTTCAATTGACATTTTCTCATTACATCTACTGAGCACATGCATCGTTTTTCGGAGAACTAATTGGTTCCTCATTTTCACCCTTCCTACAGATGTAGGTTTAGCAAATTTGTAAAAAGAGGCAAAAAGAAACATCAATAGTAATTAAGCAAAGCGCTTTCGATGTTTGTTGTGGATCCTAAATGTTGACGGTGTGCAGTTTGTCCAAATAATGAATCTAAAAGGGAAAAAAAAAGAAAAAAGTGCAAGCTAAAACATGCAACAAAGCCAAAGCTGTATTGACGGACCTGCACCCCCTGAGGAGTCGGTCACAATAAGCAGTGGTTTGAACACAGTGGTCGGCAGAGACGCAGCCTCTAAATCACGGCCTAAATGCTGCAGAGGTTCACTGTTATCGAATTAGGCATAGCGAGAAAGCCACAGAGGAGTGGAGAGAGAGAGCGAGAGAGAGAGAGATGTTGTCTTGGTCCTGTGTTCCGCAGTGGAAATTAATCGCTGCTGTTCAAAGTGGGGTGTGGTTGAATAAGCATACTACTGCATGAGTTACGTAAGGTGACACTAAACACCGTAGGCAGCTCCGATTGTCAGCTTCAGATGATTAAACTGTTATGCTCACTTCCACATTTGAGAGGTAGCCTTATATACGGTAAGTGCGACAGGAATTAAATAATGGCACCTTTTGTTATTCTTTGTACTAGATGCATTAAACACTACACAATGAACTTATGGACAGTAGTGGTATACAGTATGAGACGCTCCACTTCTCTCACTTGCTCCAACCAAGGTAAACTGGCACTGCTCTATTTTGGCACAAATAATAACTTAATCAAAAAAAAAAAAGAAAGTATTCCTTTAATCAGTCGCATTATTAATAGAAAATGATTGTCTAATCCTAGAGCCTACTATATACTGTATCTTGGGTAATAGGTGAACAACATGAATTCTCTTGTTTTTTTCTCTTGATTGCGTGACCTACTGTTGTAGATCTTGATACAAAAGCTCCAACTTACCATGGCAATGATTTTCCAAATTTCAGCAGAAAATCTAAACACGGCATCTAATTCACTAATATAAACGCAGTAGGATCCTTACCACATGGGGCGTAAACACAGTATTACCCAAAATGATGTGATGACAACTTCACCTTCTCTGTAGCAAGTCTTTAAAATCATTTATTCCGAGAATAGCAGAGAACCAAAAGAGCAAAAGTGGGCTTCAGTTACAGCAACACTTGGCAATCACCGGCTTCTATGAGCTCATGTACAGTATATGGAGGAAGGCAGATGAGCAGCAATTTGAAGAGGTGTAGTTGGCTGGCTTCATGTGTCTCTTGGGAAGCCTGCCACCTATCCAGTTAGTAGCTGCCGTATGATGACAAGAGATGTCTGGTGAGTGGGTGACCAAACTGGGAAGAAAATATAAAGAGTAATGACTTCATTTACATACACGTTACATACATGTAGAGAAAGGGGTACAGTTCAATACCGACCTTTTTTTCTGAGACTCATCTTCAGTATGGGACATTACCCAACAGTTAGTTCCAACTGAGTAGTCTGACGAAGAGGGGTGTTCCACCAGTCTGTAACAGCGCTGAGATGGTTAACTATGTGTGCACAGGTGTTCTAACAGTCATTAATTACTCTAACTGTCAGTCAGCAGCATGGGTGAGAATAGGTCAGTATGGTGTGCAGTACCTACTGAGGAGAGCCGTCTGCCAAAACCCACATTCTAAACAGTATGGAAAGCACATTCAGCAAGAAAAGACATTTCATCGTACAAAACATGTAGTGCTTCAAAGTCGTTTTTGAATTTCCTTTGAACCTCTGAAAATTCCTTTGAATTTTCTTCTTTGAATTTCCGTTTTGTTTTACTTTCGTTTAAGGCGAGCTGCAAAACTAAGTAGCTCCTAACACAATGTTTAATCCCAAATCCCTCTCTAGCCTCTGATTGAGGGCACTACAGCGAAACCTTGGATTACGAGCATAATTCGTTCCAGGAGCGGGCTCATATTCCAAAACACTCGTAAACTAAATTGAATTTTCCCATAAGAAATAATGAAAACTCAAATTGTTCATTCTACAGCCCAAAACAATAAATACATAAAAATAATTAATACTCGCCTTAACCAATGAAACTCCTCCCCCCCCCCACCTCGCTTTTTAAGTTTCACAACAAACACACACACAGCGAAAACACTGCTTTAACGGGGGAGAAAAAGAAACCTCTCTAATGACACTCGCGTGAGCGCATACTAACAGAATCACTGCTGTAAAGTAAAAAACAAACAAACAAATAAACCAGCACTTTACCTTTGAAAAGAATCACGACAGAGCAGAATTTTTTGTGTAAAGAAAGCGTGTGTGTGAAGCCGGGGAGGGGGGGTGTAAAGACGAGAGGGTGTGTTGTACAAAGGAATAATTGGAAATATTTAAAGTCATCTCGTTTGGTAGAGTAAAGTAAAATCTTGTCTGTTTCTCAGGATATGAATCACCTCCATGGATTATTCTTCGCTCCTTTTGGATACATAGTACTGTTGGGAATTTAAAACTACTTTCACCCTTGTTAATTACACAAACTGTCAGTCTTTAACTGTTAGTCAGCATCTCTGCCAGTCGCGGTTACGTAGGACTGCCAGTCGCGGTAGGATACAACATGTGTTGTCAGAGCAAAATAACTGGTTAAAGGAATTAATTTTTTTTTATAAAAATTGGCGTTTCTTCGTGGAACTGTTGTATAAAAGCAATATCACACTCAAAGCTCTGCTGTTGTACTCAATATCAGCACGGCTGATGAAAAGAGCAAGAAATAAAGAGAGATCAAACATCACTGTCCAGGTTAAAGTCATGCCAGAGGAGACGTGATTTATTTTACAAACAAAGGTAGTATTAAAAGTGAAATGAATAAAATTTTATTGAAAAAAAAAAAAAACCACTTCAAGCTTAAAGCTTAAGGCAGTCTGTGTTTTGCTCATTCTAAAATGTTTTTTGTTAATTAACCAAAAAAAAAGCTCTTGTTTTTCTGTTGTTACTTTGATGTCTGTCAGTAAATTGCTGTTCATACAGTATGTTCCTCACCGTATCATGTGCTCACTGCTTCCACAAACCCACCATTTTCATCCTTGTCACTGTTGTTCATTCAACTCCTGGTAGAACTACAGTAGGTCCCAATGCTGCTTCTGTAGTTCCCATCATGCCGTGATACATCTGTCATCGTTGCTTATTAATCACGTAGACATACAGTACAGTACACCATGCGACATGAAATTCCACCCCAGCTACCAATCCGTACAGTACAGTACATACAGTACATAACATCTGGCCGTGGTTAATGGCCAGCTTTCGGGGGTAGATGGTGATTGTTGTGCTACTGTACATCCTGCATGCTGGTAGATGTGTAGAGTAGTGACTCCTTGTGTATATTTTGTGTAATGCTCGCACTTCAACAACACCAAGCACTTTACACACACTTCAGGAAACAAACCTTTTGGTTAATGTTGGTGACTTTTTTTTTTTTTTTTGAGAAAATGAGTGATTCAAAATAACGGAAACTTCATTGATAATTTAGCTTACCATTTTAAAAAGTCTAAGAATAGCACCAAGTGGAAAATGTCACTGAGAAAGGTGCAGATAGCCAATTAAACAAGGTCTTATAGCCGTGTAAAAATACCTCCTTGCTAATGTTTTTTTTTTGGAAATAATGAATGACTAGTGACCCATTACTGCCCAGAGCTAATTGGCTGTTTGCTCTGCTGTGGACCATCATTTCCTCTTTACTGGTGAAAACAAAAGTCTCAAAACATCTCTCATACGAGGTTCCTCAGCATTCAGCTTCTTTAACACCTTATTCTTTGAATGAAACTATCTGCACTTTAGTATATTCTAGCTCTTACGATGATACTGGACTAGTCTCTCTTGTCTTGTGTTCTTTCCTTAATGCAAGCATACTTCAATAGCACTCATTGCCAGTGGAATACAGTATGATCTGACCATACAAGATGCTTTAAATAAACAAAATGAATGCTGTCAAGACATGAGCTTGCATGTATAGTCATTTATTTGTTCAGGGATTCGTGTTTAGTTCTCCATCAGTCCCTGCACTGTTGTTGCCATCCGTCTAATCATCACTTGATCCCTGTTATTCATCAGCTCCCTCGTTCATTGAGGAGGTAGAGTTCCAGACAACAAGCCTCAAATTACAGACTCATCCAATTGCTACACAGCTGGAGTTCCTTGGTCTTCAAATAATTTGCTGTCAATAGAAATGATGTGATCATTCGATTATTTCTCTCGTTAGCGTTTTAGTTTAGTTAGTTTAGTTTAGATGGTTGGAAAGTTTTATGAATGTATTATTTATGCAAAAAATATGTTTGATCCAGTCTATACATATAAAGTGCCAGTGATGGGACGAAAAATACGTAACGATGTAAACAAAGGACTATTTTGCATGAATATACACCGATCCGCTGTAACAACAACACCACATTACCACCATTTATTATCAATTATATCAATTGGTGACAGGCACCCAAGGCTCACCTATGCCAGCATGGACAGGCTGTCTCGTCTGATCCCACAGCAGAGCCAATGTAGCACAAATCTCTGAAAAAAAAAAGTTAATGCTGGCCATGATACAATTGTATAAGAATAAGCACAGCTCACCAAACAATGGGGCCTGGCAGGCAACAAGCTCTAAGAATCTCAATGGATCTCTCAATCTGAATGGAGCTCCCCGGATCTCAATGCAGTTAAGCACCCATGGGATGCACCAGACAAACAAGTCCAATCCATGGAGGCCCCACTCTACAATCCACAGCACCCAAAGGACCCACTGCTGGTGCCAGACACCAAAGTAGACTCCGAGAGTTCTTGTGGAGTCATGCCCTGAGGGGCCAAACCCGGGAATCTACACAATATTGGGCATTACCTGTATGTTTTTTGCATTGTAATGTTTGGCTGATCGGTGTATTACTAAACTGACTAAAAGTTATGTGCAAATACACCACATTGTAAAAAAGCTTTTGAATGCTTGAATCACACATTTATTTTTGAACATCCCAGTTCAGGTTTAGTCTCACTTTTGTTATAAAAGGTGTTCAGTGGGGTTGAAGTCAGGGCATTGGAAATCCATGTCCTTATGGATGATCTCTGTCATGCTGGAACAGGTTTGGACCTGACCCTTTAGTTCTAGTGAAGGGAAATTGTAAGTGTACAGCCAGAGGCAATTGTAGAGCCTGTTGGGGCACTAGGCAAAAATCTGCAGGTTTATCACTTTAGCTTATATGCTGTAGAATAAATAGGTTTGTCCGCCATTGAAGGTCCCCTATTGGCCTCGGGCCCCAAGCAGTTGCCTGCTTTGCGAGTTGTACAGCAGTGCCACTGGCTACAACATACACGGACATCCAATACTATTGTGTGCTTCTGACTTTGTGGCAACAGTTTCAAGAAGAGTCACATATGGGTGTGATGATCAGGTGTCCACCTACTCCTGGCCACATAAAAGGCAACAACAGAAGTAGGTGTAAAAGCAGCGGTAAGCAATAACCATAGAGAATGAGTCCAAGTCCCTAGTGCGTCCATGTACAATACAGTACATAACACTAATCATTGCTGCAAACCAGACCATAGTCCTCCATCTTCTCAATCATTTTCATTTTCAGGTCCAGACCTATGGTTTGGAAATATTAAAAAATAAACCCATGTGGGGATTCTGGGAAGGCCAAACAAGACGTGTAGTGTGAGTTAACAATTTGTACATGATCAATAAAAATCGTACAGTGTCTGTCAAGCCTAGGGTATAAAAAACTAGAAGCATGGAACGCTAGTTTATCCTAACATATTTTTTGATTACCTTGATTCCATATTGGCGGCGCAGTATCTTAGTGGCCTTGCATCTCCAGTGTCAAGGGTTTTCAGGTCAATGTTCTTGAAGTTTGCATGTTTTCCCCGTATTTGGTGGGTATCTCCGGTAAGGGTACTCCAGTTGCTTCCTACAGTCCAAAATCATGCGCATTATTATATACGCCAATTGGTGTTTCCAAATTGCCTGTAGTTTCTGAGTGGGTGTATACATGCTTGTGTGCCTTATAATGGATTGGCACCCTATCTAGGGTGTACCCTGCCTAGTGATCCCCTTGGATCGGCTCCAGGCCTCCCGTGACCTTGTACAAGATAAGAGAAGGAATGACTGACTGAGTGATTCCATATTTGAGTTATTTATTTATTTTTGGAAGCATGTTAACATTACTCCTGGCTTTGTTAATGATATCTAATGCAATAAATAATGCTAGTTAAGTGGTCTTTCATGTGTTTTAAGTGTTACAAGTGCAACTGCAATAAAATTTCATGATGCAATTGTGAAGCATGGAAATGCGGTTTTAATACCAGTGTGGTTTTCATTTACATCCTTAGGAAAGGGTTAAAAGGCAATAGTGAGTGGTAAGTGTGCACTCTGAAAAAGCCTAAGGGGGTTTGTGCAGCTTGTTTCATGCTCCATCAACATCCATGGGGAATCAGCAATTTAGAGACTAAAATCACTCTATTTAGCTAGGTAAAGTGTGCAAAGTCAGCCAGCTGTCAACATGGCAGGAGTGGGATCACCAGATGCTTTTGTTGAACAGTCTGTACTTAATTCTCCTCGGAGAGGGCTTTTCTTTTAAGGCACAAGATCAAGATAAGATCCTTTTCTTATTTTTCATGGAGTTCTTTGCCCCGGCGGTCTAATAATGATCATTTAATAACAACATTATACTCTAAGGGCACAGTGTTAATTCAAGGTGTAAATGGAGCTGTGAAGATATGGAAAGACACAGCGGTTGCTTAAACAGATTCCTGTCTTACAGTTAATTTCGAATGTGTCATAGATAATATCTCAGGCTGGGGTGCAAATGACTGTACATTTAGACTTGTTCTTTTACCCAACATTTAATATAAGTGTCAACCGAGCTTGGGCCTTGATATCAGTCATTTTATCTAACATATCATATGTCACAGCTCAGCTCAACGTTAGAATAAAGTGTGTGCGCAGGACAGTGTCTTTAATTTTATTTCTAAGAGCTATTACTTTTTGTTTCAGATTTAGATTTTCTAATGAATATAACTCAGTGAGTTATATTTCACCAAAATCTAATATAAATTCATTTAACCTAATATAACATCAGGCTATTATTAAAGATTAATATAGTAAAATGCAGTGCGCAGAAGAAAAAAAACAGCACTGCATCCAATATGCTCCTATTTTAAGCACATGGACTTTCTTTGTCCCATGAGCTTATTACCAGACCACCCGGCCCTGGGCATGTGTGAGCTTAAACCACCTGGTTCCCTTCCCAGCTCCTGTTATGGGTTATTTCTGCATTATTTGATCTGTTTCTCTATTTACTGTAGGAACATTGCTTAATTTTTCTGTTGTCGTTCCCTTTTTTTTATACCTCAATATGCAATATGTCAACTTTTTTGATGATATCAATGATTGTTTTTTAAGTCTGTGTACAGTAAGAATGAATTATAACAAATCATTATTATATTAACAGGAGCACTGGTACTATAGAAAGCACATTAATGCTTAGCTGTCTGTACACTGATCAACCATTAAAATGAAAACCACTTGACGTTAACACATTAACACTGATTATAAATTACATTCCAGTAAACCGGTGAAAGGATTATGGGCCCCCAAGGCTCATTTATGCCTGTGGAAACTAAAGGCCAGGCTGTCTGGTCCAATCCCACAGAAAAGCTAAGGTGGCACAAATCGCGGGAAAAAGTCACTGCTGTCCATGATGAAAAAGGCACCAGAACACGCAGTCCACCATGCACATGGCTCAGCAGGCAAAGAATCATATTCGCCGAACCCGGCCTCCAAATTCCGCAGATCGTAATCCAGTTGATCACTCATGGACACCCAAGGACAAACAAGTCCAATCACCACCACAGTGGTCCCATACTGCAACCCACAGCACCCAAAGGATCCGTTGCCAACCTCCTGGTGCGACACCACAGCACACCCCTAGAGGCCCTGCAGCGTTCCTAAGGGGCCAGGGCTGCCTCAGTGGCACAAGTGGTAATTATAACGTTAATGTTTTTAATGCTATCACTGATAAATACTGTATATGTAGCTGATGTTACACCTTATTCCCTTTAACAGTACGGAAAAAGACAAGTTCGTAAATAACACCTTTAGAAGGTCATACTAGAAGGCAGGTGTATTGTACATGCACTTACACACAGGCACATAGGGTTGTAACATCTCCCTAGACATACTCTCTCAAAGGTCCATCAATTTCTCTCTCACCAATATATCAATATCTCTCTCGCTCTCTCTCTCTCTCTCTCTCTCTCTCGCTCGCTCTTTTAAGAATCATGATGTGTCACCAATGTCCAGCAAAGTGACCTTGCAGCCTTGCAACTGTGCTGTTGTCATGGGAACGTGAAGGCAGAATGCATAAGAAGCAAGAGGCAAAAGGCACGCTCACTGCCTGAACACCTTTCCAACAAAATCCATTCATGTTTGGGTTTGTGGTGGATGAGATGGCAAGAGCTGGAAGCATATCATTTTGGATGAGTCACATGATTCATTAAGGCATCTGCTCACTTTGCTGCCCTTCTTCTCCTGCCTTCATTGGTATAAACAAGGCATGGTGTCAGTTATTCAGTTGTGGCCTTTTCACAAATGACTTGCTGCTTGGCCAATCGCGCAAGATGTTGCTTATATCATCCAAGAACTGCAGCCAATTAGTCTTGGCCTTTGCACAAGTAAAGTGATTCAAACCAGAAGGACGTGACAGCTGATTTTAACAGCTGAATATAACACATTTGTTGCACTGAGCCCTTTCCCTTATCCAGCCCAAAGCTTTTAATCATTCTCTTAACGTGTTTCGCATCCAAATGAGCCTGACTGCATACATTAGCAAGCTTCACATGACAAAACAAAAAAGAAACATAAAGACTGCCGAAAGAATTTGGCATTTATTACCCTTTTAAATGTAAAACTATTTACGCATTCTATTTTAAAACAATATCATTTTAATAAGAATATTGCCTGGACTTTCATTCTTGGAGCTGACAAATCAGTCGAAGGCTGTCAGTGTGCCACGACTGATATGACACATGGCTACTATGTTCCTTAATGTTTAACTCCACTTTACAATTTTAACTCTGCTACACTCTATGATCATGTAAGAGGGCATTCGTCAGATGGACGTCTAATCTCCCGGCTCTGTTGATAACTTGTGCTAGCCAGATTGGATGAAGTGGGAACTTCTGCATCATTTTGATCAGGTTGCCAAATCTGCATCTGACATGATGAGCTGACACATGGTGACTGTATTCTGAAGCGCTTTTATAAGAGACCGACTCTCCTGGCAAGCCAGAATATCTGTGAGAATATCAAACTGCTTTCCCGAAATCACTTGCAGGTCTGCACACCATCGGCTTTGAGGCTAAACATTCTCCTTTTGATGTTAATGATTATAGATTGACAAAAAGGCCTAAGGAAAGGGTGATATGTAATACGTATACATGATACTGATAATTACTCTTGTTAAAAAAAAAATCCACATGGCCTTTTTTCACTGATATATTATGTACGAAAGCAACATAGCAAATATAAAAAATTCAGTCCACTTTGAACCATTCACACAACTACTGTATATAGCATCACAGTTGTTAGTATTTCAGCTGCTCCCGTCAAGAGGTCGCCACAGCAGACCATCCGATCCACACAAAACATACGCACAGATTTTCGCCAGATGCACTTCCTGACACAGACCCTCAATTTTTATCCAGGCTTGAATAAACAGGAGACAGGCACTGCATCCAGTGGCTAGGGTTTGGACATTGGGTGGGAATTGAATCCAGGCCTTCCACATGGTGGGCAAGAAACCCACCACTGAGCCACCAATGCTTGTATGTATGGCATCAAAGTCCTGCATTTAATTGTGTGTTTAGCAAACAGGATGTGACATTGAATAACTTGAACATGAGTTACGTGGGTTGTCCTTGGGGGTTATCCATCCACAAGATTATGATGTAGCATCCCTGCTTTCTATTTTTAATGTAGTCTTGAGGACTAGTTCTCCAGGATTTCTAAAAGGACTCCCATTTTGGCTCTCATTTTAGTCCGGTCCCAGTACCTGACCAGTTTCAGAGGAATATACAGTGGAACCTCGACTTGTGAGTAACGCAGTTTGCGAGCGTTCCGCAAGATGAGTAAAGATTTTTAATAAATTTTGACTTGGAAAACGAGCAAGTCTTGGTTTACGAGTACCGAGCATCATGTAGCACGCATACACTTTTTGTTTTGATGCCGAGCGTCACGTGATGAAAACTTTGAAAGTGTCCCCAAGTGCGGTCACAAAAACCATCAAGCGCAACAAAGAAACTGGCTCACATGCGGACCGCCCCAGGAAAGGAAGACCAAGAGTCACCTCTGCTGCGGAGGATAAGTTCATCCGAGTGACCAGCCTCAGAAATCGCAGGTTAACAGCACATCTCTAGAACAACTGTTAAGAGGAGACCTTCATGGTAGAATATCTGCTAGGAAACCACTGCTAAGGACAGGCAACAAGCAGAAGAGACTTGTTTGGGCTAAAAAACACAATAAAGAAGACAATAAAGAAAACTCTTTGAATGAGAAGGTGTGTCCAAACTTTTGGTCTGTACTGTATATATATATATATTTTTTTTTTTTCGACTGTTAAGAGACAGTGACCATTCAAGCATAAAAAACAACAAACAAAAAAATATACCTTAGGCATGAACCAGTGATACCCGTTTATAGTCGAATACGGTTGATCAGGCCGGTGATTAGTATACTGCTGATGCTGAGTGCTGAGTGGTTGGAACAAATGAGAGAGGAAATGAGGTCGCTGCTGAGTTATTTATAAAAAAAAAACAATTTTGAAATCGTACCTTCAGGCACTTTTGTTGTAATTAATAGTGTCAATTTCTGTAATTTAATATTAATCTGTAAAGTCTAAATAAACCTTGAAGCTGTTTTGGACTTAGGAACATCATTTGGACTTATGAACTGCTCTACAAGACAAGCTATTATCAATTGTTGCATTTGACATTCCACTAAAAACTGTAGGTTTCGAGGCATTTCGGTGAGGTGCTAACACTGATTCTTGAGCCTGCAGTCCAGCAGCTCTTAGTCACTCACCATGTTTGCACACAGGACCCTAACAGGTGCTGTGCCATCAGATGCATTCTCAAACACACATCCCCAAATTAAGCTCTCATTTAGCTACTGCTGTCTCCTTTTCATGGCCAGATTCTACACTATGTTAGAGTTATACTGTAAGTGTATGAAAACCTAAAGGAATGGTTAAACCCTGGAGGGTATGTTTATTTACACACTAGAGGTTAGAGGCAGTGATTAAAGTAAAAGAGAGGTGAATTGATGTGGGAGTAGAATGAAGCTTGGCTTGCGGTGCGCTTGATTGCTTTGAGGTATACAGGGAGTGGATGCGCTGTTGGCTTACTACCCATCTGTAGCCTAATCAGATATTCATGCTGAGTACATGCATCACCATTTCACCAACTGTGGATGCTCAAGCATGGTACCAGGCGCACATTGTTTGTGGTTAAGCTGTTTGTGGGACTGACTGAGTTGCTGGCCAGTACGCCAAACCGGTACCGTGGAATCCATAAGAGAGTCGTCAGACTGTCCTGATTTGGGACATTATGTACCCTGAAGCACACAGAAGCATAGAATATGACAGTGATTGCATTTATTATCATAGTCTCAGGCACTTTCTATATTACACTGAAATAAAGTTATACTACATTTTTAATAGCTATGGGAAAAAAATGCAGAAACTTTGCATTTAGCTTTAGCTTGAGGCAGCACGCAGACAAGTGCAATAAGATTTCATATGAGGAACTGACTAGTTCATTTCTTATCCATTTTTATTTCCACAGCTAATTTGGGAGAAGTTTTAGGCTGTTGACGAAAAGAGATATCAGTTTTAATCAGTAAAAAACATTTTTCCCCTTTTAGCAAGTCCTAAATCATAAGTATTTTCTAACTTGAAAGCTATATAATTTTACCAATGCACGTTAGCCTGGTCGGCTTTATGAAAGCATTTCTCCTTCTACTGTACATTTTTGTTGTATATTGGCTGGTGTCACATACTGGCACCAAATCATTTCAGTGGAGGGTCATTTTTATGTTATAAAAAATATATGTATTTATATATATGCTATGATTGGATGCTTGATTGTATTGGGATTTGAGGGGTTTGGAGGCCGGGTTGGTGTGCTTGGGCTCTTTGCCTGCTGGGCCCTCTGCACAGCAGGCTGTGGTGCACTGCGTGTTCTGGTGCCTTTTTATTTTGTACAGTATTGACTTTTTTCTATTTTTGTAGTACTGGCTTTTCTGTGGGATCAGACAGGATGGGCTGGACATGGATATAAATTAACCTTGGGTACTCATGATACTGCTACCAGTTTATTGGTTTATAGTTGGTAATCAATGTTTAAAACTTTGATTAAAACTATTAAAATATGGTACTGGGTCTATGGCATACTGTGTCATATGGCTTATCCATAGGGTCAGTCCATGAGGCAGCCATTAAACAAATATCAGATTTCATTAAATCATCATCATTCACAACTTTATACGTTAACCAAAGATTTAAAATTAATAATGATGCCATTTGACACTACATATTTCACACTTTTACAGAAACATACTTACACAATTAGCAATTCAAAGTTATTACTTCACCCAGTGATAAAAATGGGAATGCCAACAAAAACTAATGGAGGCTCATTGGTTCAGGTTTCACACCGCCCCATGTTCATTTGTTGAATATTTTCAGTGGAGAAGGAAAAACAGACAGGATAGTCAATGATGGGGTTGCCAGGGTCATGGTTTTACACCTTACTGGGATAGTTTAGAAAACTCTTCAGCTGTATGTATTTATGCTTTCATGTTGTTTACACCAAAATCTGACCCTACCGTCCGAATGCCACAGTAGAAATTCAAACTCATCAGACCAGGCGGTGGTTTTCTAATCTTCTGTTGCGCAGTTTTGGTGAGCCCATACATTTTGAGTCCTTAGCCGACTGGAGTGACACCCAGGGTTAGGGTTCTGCTGCCAGTGTGGTCTTCTGCTGCTGTAGTCCATCTGCTTCAAGGTTCGGCGTGTTGCGCATTCAGAGATCTTTTAACCTTGTTTGTAACAAGTTTTTATGTGAGGTACTGTTGCCTTTTTCATCAGCTCGAACCGTTCTCGCCATTCTCTTCTGACATCTGACATCAACAAGGCATTTTAGCCCAGAGAATTGCCACTCACTGGACATTTTCTCCTTTGCAGACCATTCTCTGTTAACCGTAGGGATGGTTGTGTGTGAAAATCACTGTAGATCAGCAGTTTTAGGAATACTCTGACCAGCCCATCTGGTATCAACAACTATGCCATGTTCAAAGTCATTTAAATCCCCTTCCTTACTTGCTGACTGTATTTTGTCTATGCCTGAACATATTAAACATGGATTTTTGTTGAATATAATCTAAAAGTATGCAATGTACGTTTTCTTTCTTTTATTACTAAACCAAAAACCCTAAACCAACTCTTTCTATAACTTCTTTTTCCCCAGCTTTGTTTCCCCTCCCTTAGTTACTCCTGGTCAATTTACTAAGGCATCTTTTTTCCCACACAGCTAAACACAGCACAGGACCGGATTGGAAACCCTAATATTTTTCTTCTATAGTTTTTTAAATTGGGTCCCTTGGTGATGATGCAAAGGGAAGATAATAAAGAGTAGAGTGATGCCATCTCTGATTAGGCTCCCTGAGTTTTTATTACCAGCACTCAGCCATGGATTGGAGCTGATGGGATGGCCATTCTTGCTGCATTTGTGCTGTGCACTTCTTCCCCTTCTGCCCCTCATTTCTCATCTCTCTAATGGCCTGCCATGAGATTACTCATGGTGGATGCGTAGAGCAAGAGAAGACCTAGTCGATAAGTTCTTTCATGGCTGTCTCCTGGGGCTGATGTGTGGAGGTAGACAGAGTGAGTGCTGTTTCTCGCCTCAGTACTAAAGTGACCCATGTGTAGCTCACTCTATTAGGGTTTGCTGAATTTAATTGACTCTATTTTTTTTATTATGTTGTTGTGCTCTTTGGTTCAAACTAATTAAAAATGGATTAAAAAATTGTTTGAATGGGTAGTCGGCAGTCAAGATTCAGAAGGAGTGACTTCATCGTTGTTGAAATGATCATTGCCCAATAAAGTGTATGCAGGTGTATGCTGTTTTTATCTGTTAATATTATCTTAATTGTGTACTGTATGTGTAGTGGGCTGGAAAACCCTCATAGATTTTACTGGCGTTTTAGTCTCATAAACAACAAAAAATATATAGGGTTTTGGCCAGACCTCGAGCCATGACACATTTCCCCAGACCACTAAGCATTTACTGTGCCTACAAGATTCACAATGAAACTAGTGGATCTTAGATCTAACACTGACCGAAGCGAAGTCCTTCCTTCTATAAAAAGAAACCTCTGTCCTCCCGCTATTCATGTAACTAGATAATGAATACAATATATACAATATATATCAATAACTTCTAATATTGTCTTACGTAGACAGCTACATTTATGGATAACTGGATAGTTAAAACAATTGTGGGAATTTTTTCATATATGAATTATTAAATCAACTACATTAATTACACCCATATTCTTAGTATAAGAATATCATATACCAAAGTCTGAGCAGATGCATATGTAAGTCTCTATTTACAAAGTTATATCATTTGCTTATGTTACAGGGACGTATCCAGAGAGTAATATTAGTTGAATTTTACAGATGTTGCTTTACACTGGCCTGACTATTAGTAATATAATATTTAGGAGAGACCTACTTTTGTCACATCATATCCTGAGATACTTCAGTTTAGATGATGCAGCATATTTGCGAATTCAGGCAAACATGGTTAGCATTGGTCAGTACCCTAGATCTCAATAAATAAAGAAGTAGGGCAGAAGGATATTTGACCGAGACAGATCGATTACTAGGAGTAGATAAGCAAAGTTCAAATATATAGAACCATGCTTATTAGCATTATGATATAAACATTATAACTTCCCATTGCTTTGGGAGTGACAAGAATGGACAGAATTAGGAATGAGTATATTAGAGGCAAAGTTTAGGTAGGACGATTTAGGGACAAGGTTTGAGAGGCCACACTAAGGTGGTTTGGACATGTGACATGTGCAGTGGAGGAATGAGGGGTATATCGGGAGGTTAATGCTAGAGATGTAGCCACCAGGCTGGAAGAAAAGAGGAAGGCCCAAGAGGAGCTTTATGCATGCGGCGAGGGAAAACATGCAGGAGGTTGGAGTTACAAGGGAAGACACAGTTAGATGGAGACAAATGGTCTGCTGTGGCGACCCTTAATGGGAGCAGCCGAAAGAAGAAGAAGAAAATACTTTATAAAATCCACTGCCAGGTGAATTGAATAACATTGATTATCAATTATGAACCAGTAACCTGGTAAAAAGATCATGTGCACCCATGGCTCATCTACCCCCGCAGGGAACAAAGACCTGGTCCAATCCAATAGAAAAGCCACTGCAGTACAAACCGCCAAAATGTCAATGCTGGCCACAATAGAATGGCACCAGGAAACATTGCTGTGCAGCCTGCCATGCATGAGGCTGCCATGCAATGCAAACCTAATGTTAATGGTTTTAAAGTTGTGGCTGATTGGTGTATGGATTCATGTATATAAGAAAGTTCATATATTACAGTAATAGGAGATGCTAATTTCTAGCTAATTTTTTTTGGGAGAAACAAAGACATTGAGCAAGGATATGTCAGCAGACAATTATATATATTTTAGCATTTTTCATCTGAGTTTAGTATTTCTGTTCTACATTTTTATGTCAAATGAGATATGATTTTTTAAATAATCCAATGATGTTTTCATTTCCGGTAGAAAAATGATAGCTGTTTCACCTTTGCTGTAAGATATAATATCAATCCAAGACAGAAAAGGAATGCTTCAGATCCATGTGCTAACACAAGCGGAAATGATTAAAAAACGGACTTACTTTAGAGGAATTATATCATCTCATCTCAAATATTGACACAATTGAATTCGTTCCAAGGATTACCTCTTACACCAACCATCCATAAAATATATTCAACAGCAGAACTATTGGCACCCTAATTAAAACACTATATAAATTACTTTTAAACTCTGTAATGGATTGGCACCCATCTACAGTAGGGTGTACCCTGCCTCGTGCCCCAAGTCTGCTGGGATAGACTCCCGGCCCCTGCAACCCTGTATACACAATAAAACGGTATAGATGATGAGCGAGTGAGTGATGAGACTTTTTAACATTTTTTCATTTCATAATTTATCTGTATTTACTTAAAGCCCTGAAATGCATCTTATAGGAAAAACGATCCATGTCATTAAGCTATACTGTGATGAAAATAAGAACAAATGGCAATATATTATGTGTGTGTGTGTGTGTCTGTGAATACACCTTGCTACTACTGGCTTGGACCTCTTTTGCCTTCAGAACTGCCTTAATATGGGGCATAGATTCAACAAGGAGCTGGAAACATTCCTTAGAGATTTTGTTCCATTTTGGCATGATAGCATCAAACAATTACTTTTTGTCGGCTGCACATCCATGATGTGAATTTCACGTTCCACCACATTTCAAAGGTCCTCTATTGGATTGATATCTGATGTTTCTGGAGGTCGTGTGATGCTCAAGAAACCTGTTTGAGATGATTTTAGCTTCGTGACATGGCACATTAATCTGCGGTCAAAAAGGGAAGGACATGATCAACAACTGTAATACTCAGGTAGGCTTTGGGATTTAAACGGTTCTTAGTCAGTTCTAAGGGGCCTGAAGTGTGCCGAGAAAATATCCCCCACACCATTACACCACCAGCATCAGCCTGAATTGATACAAGGCAGGACGGATGCATGCTTTTAAAATCTGACCCTAACATCCGAAGGTCACAACAAAAATCCGGGAATCATCAGACAGGGAATGTTTTTCAAGTCTCCTATTGTGCAATTCTTGTGAGCCCATACTAATTGTACCCTCAATCTCCTGTTCTTAGCTGATTGGAGTGGCACCCGGTTTGGTCTTCTGCTACTGTAGCCTATCTGCTTCAAGGTTCGACATGTTGTGCGTTTTTAGAGATGCTTCTTGGCATACCTCGGTTGTAACGAGATGTTGTTGAGTTACTCTTCTCTTTCTATCAGATCAAACCTGTCTGGATTAACCCTGACCTCTGGCATCAACAAGGCATTTTCTCCCAGAGAACTCCTGCTCACTATTTTTCAGAACATTCTGTGCAAGCCCTATAGATGGTCATACAGTATATCCGCAGTGTCAGATATACTCAGTCCTTTATGTACTGTATTTATATACAGCATAACTCAAAGTGACTGACTGAAATAGATGCTTGTGCTGAATTATGCTTCACTAAAACTAAAAAGAAAGGTGGGACTGAATAAGCTGGCCAGATGTTTCTGCCTTTTGCTTTCTCACTATTCCTCTCACCTCATGTCAAATGACGAAGATGTGTCCCATTGCGCATAGCAAAAAAACTCCAAGATGAGATCTCATGTTAATCTCTTCTTTGTGTCCTAGACAGAAGTCTTTGAGGCTTGAATGAGATTTAGGCGTTTTCTGCATCTTCTCAAATGTGGCTCATTACCTCTAAATCTCAAAGACAGTTTATATTTGTTTTGTGTGTGACTCACATATGCAGAAATGAGCCATTTTTGTGACTTGAATGAGATTTTAACCATTTTCTCAATCTTCTCAAATGGGCTTCAAATGTGGCTCATTACCTCTAAATCTAGAAAGATAGTTCATATTTGTCTTGTGTGCAACGCAAATATTTTTTGTTACCTCAATGCAGTGTTTCCCAGACATAAAGTATACAGTACAGTAAAATGTGAATTTGAGTTTTCTGATATCTTGAAAATTGATATCTTGACATCTATTATGTCCTTGATATAAAATGTATGTTTGCTAACAGAGAGGGTTTTCATCATGTGTCACTTTATTTTATTTTACTTTAATTAAATTCTTTATATAAAACAATATGTTGTGCTAAAAAAAATGTCACTCTATATTGCACAACCCTGACATCTATACAGTATATTATTTAAAACATAATGCAAAGAATGGCTAAAAATACTTTGGGATTTAAGGGCTAGGATTCTCTGACAAATATCTACACTCAAGAGTGTTTAGTATTTATATATATATATATATATATATATATATATATATATATATATATATATATATATATATATATATATATATATTTCATCTTACTTTTCACATACGGTTAGGTGAAGGGGAGGGTTAGTAGGTTGGATCTCTGAAATGTGAAATACAGTAAATAGAAAATAAAATGAATCAGAATATTATGTTAAAGGTCATATATATTTTTTGTCAGTTGCATATAGTAGACCACTTTTGTGCTGCAGATAATGCGACATGTTCCGCTGGTATATTCCACATCTGTCGGGAACACTGCAATGTTCAAATTATTTGAACTTTCTGCTTTAGAATTGCAAAAATAAAGTGCCCCAGAAAGTTTCTCTTTTAATCCACCATGTGTTCATATATAGAAGATATGTAGGTATGTAGGTTGGTAATGACTAAAATCAATTACACATTTTTTTGTAATAGATAAATGTTTTAATTTGAAATCTAGCTTCTTTATTAAAATAAAATAAATCCAACCACCAGTTATATCATCGTACAGTACACCCAGTTGTCCCTAGTTGACCAACATGGCTAACCTTTTACAAATGTGTATACCTTAATGAATTTATTGAAATTAAACTGGCAAATGGCAAACTTACTTTACATTCTGTACAAATGTCATTACCAATAAAGAACTAAAATAAAAGTGAAGCCATGAGATTATATTTGTGTTCAGTGATTTCTATATACACTTGTCATTTAAGGCCAAATCTATTTTTGATTGTACATTTACGACTAAATGTTTAACAGTTTCTCATAGATTCTAATAAAGACACAATTTCCCACAATTTCTCCCACATATGCTCTAAGCCTGCAAATGTTTAAGTGTCCAGTGTGTTAGAGAAATGTGCAGCGCATCGCCAGGCCTCGGTGTCGAATCACTTTACCAAGCACCGTTCATCCAGACCTTTATGGGGCGGTAGCGCACCACCTCCTTTGGCTGCCGCAGATAAAATGAAGAAGAAGAAGACAAAGCAGCCGGTGAAGGTGGGTTATTATTATTATTATTATTATTATTTTTTTTTGCGTCAAATTTAAAATGTTTTATTACTGACAAGGAGTCAAAATGTAAAATAAAACCACACACACACACAAAACTGTGGTATACTTAGCTGAAATTTACACAGCTTACATTTGTTCTTAAATTGCAAAAGGAGTTCAAATGCTCCCTGTGGGTGGTTTAGCATGTGGATTAGCATATCTAGGTAACTAACACTTGTGAGATTTTATGGTAATAAATCAGCCTGTTGGTTACAGAATTATTATTGCTCTAAGGTATGCTCTAAGTTACTTTTTACCTTTTTTTTAATAGTAAGTTAATTTTTAAGTTTTATAATAGAGTGTACAGTGTTTAATCGTAGTTTCCAGAACATGTAACTTTAGAGACATCAGTTAATTATTTCTATAAATAACAACCAATATGTTTGTTTGTGGAAAGGTTATCTTGGTAATTACATATACTTTACGTTAACTGGGTTCTTTTCAGACACATGTCACCTCAGAAACCTTTGAGGAGAATCTCAACAAAGAAAATGCAGGAGAATGTTCCGGAGTCTCCATCAGCAGTCAGGTAAGCACCAGCTCACGAGCAAGCTCAAGCTCACCTCTCAACCTTCAGGAAGTTGGGAATGGAGTAACTGAATGGTAAATCTCAAATATTTTAATATATGTCTATTTTTGTTCCATTAGATACTAATCAACTTCAGGAGTTGCAGACTTTGGACAAACTTGTTGGACATCCACCACAACAGAAGACTGATGTAGCAGGTGAGAAAGAACTTTTCCAGGCATTTTCCCTTTAATTTCCCTTTAAAATCTTCTTTTTAACGGATTCTTTTCACTAGAAGATTGTAACAATGCTGTGGACTTTGTGTGACTCCTGTATAAATCATACTTTGAGTTGAGAAGTGTGACACTTAATATCTTTGTCAGGTTGGGTGACATTTTGTATAATTAATGTCTTGATTTGTTCAATAAAACTATATTTCTCATTTATGTTTCATGCATCTCATTTATATCTGACTTTGATCTCATAATGTTCTTATATATGGCTCATTTGCTTCTCCTTCAAATGCAGTTCTGTTTCTCATGTACATCTCAGCTTTTTCAAATGTTTCTTAAGTATGTCTCAGATTGTGTCTCAGTTATGTTTTTTTGTTTCTCCTAAGTCACCTTTAGGAGAAATAAAAAAGACAAAGTCAAGCTTGTAATGAAAGCTCAATTCAGTCTCATGAGACAAGGAAAAGCTCATTCTGAGCAACAAAATTTTGCTATGGAAGTGCTTAGTGCAAGCTGAGAGAGGACAGGCGTCCTTAAAGTTAACACGTCGAGCAAACTGGCTCTTGTTTGTTTCAGTCTTCACTTGTGAAGAGAATGGAAAACAAAAAAAGTGTGAGAGAGTGTGAGTGAAGAAGCTGAGGAAGACATCAAAACATATGCATTCTCGTCTGCCTCGAGTCGTGTCTCTCACATTACAAAGCACATGGAAGATCACAAGCTTTGGAAAGCATAAGCTCGGTAATATTAAAAGTATCTTCGATGCCTCAGCACTTTAGTGAAAGCAGGCAGTTTATTTATAACTTAAATGTTCCAGTGTAATATTGTGATGGCACATGATTCCACATTTTCTGGCAGCGCTTTATTTAAACTATGCCAATTTTTGTTTGTGTGTGTGTGTCAGAACCTTCTGACACTTACTTATTCTCATCTGAATATTCTCTCTCTCTCTCTCTCTCTCTCTATAAATTGCCTTACTTTTTATTTTTATTTTTATTTTTTTTACATAATTTTGTATGTTTTTTTTTTTTTTTACTTTCTTTCAGCTCCGTCCTGCTTTCTCTGTCTTCTGTCCTTGCAGCATGTGTCAACAGCCCATTATCTCAAACTGTCTGTTCAGTGTGTTTGTGTATGCATGTTATTTGTATGTCTCATAGTGACATAGCTAGATTGGATTCTGGTTTATTTACATCCAAACCAGCACATTGACTTGCTTGCCAGCTAACACACACACACACACACACACACACACACACACACACACACACACACACACACACACACACACACACACACACACACACAGAGGATAATCAGGATAATGGCATCGCTGTGTAACAGAGAGATAGTGTGTGTGTTCATTTTTCATATCTTGGTGAGGACCAAATGTTGCCACAAAGACACCAAATTCATGGTACTATGCATAACTACATACTCGTCATATGCTTTAATACTACATCTTGCCAATTTTAACATAATTACTTAAGAGATTCTTTTCATCTTAGTTTCTACTCAGGCCACATAATCATAGTTTGGTATTTTTGTCATGTCCAACCTCGTAATGGATTTGCCATTAATGAATCTTTTGCTCCTGCCTATTTATTAAGGCCTAAGACATTTGGCCATGTTAATCATGATTGCCTGAAAAAAAAGAAACAAAAGGTTTAAATTAATAATAATAAAAATTAAAATACATAAAGATTAGATTGCAGTTAGATTAAGATGTAGAATCAATTATCTCCATTAATAATTGTCAATCCTTAAAAGCGATCGCAGTCCAAATATGTGTTTGCGCGTGAAGGTTTAAAAATAGGTCTGCGATGTTGTGTTTATTGTGATGTAAATGAACACAGCAGAACACAGGACTGCAAACAGGGTGCACAGCTAGGATAATGATATGGTGCTTTTCCGCAGGCTATAGAATCCATGTTAAAATTCAGCATAATAGCACTTCATTTCAGGCTACATCAATTGGATACACCATGGGGTATTGACACCCTCATCTTAGCCTGGGTACTATTTCTCACACCTTATAATAAAGCACAATAATATTGGATTTTACAACAGACTTTTGCAATGCGTTAATTTTTTAAAGAACCATTCTGTTCCTTAAAATTCCCTTTGACTTGCAACAAAAATACCAGACAATGGACAATCCTGGCTCAATGCGTTTCTGTAACTCTACACAGGATAAAGTCATGATGACAATGACTGAGTGAGTGAGTGAGTAAATGCTATCATTCTACCTAAAAGAAAAAGACATTAATGATTGATGATTTAACAAGCTGGAGAGCCCGTCTAGGGTGTACCCAGCCCTCGTGCCTTGTATAGGCCCCTTGTGACCCTGCAAACAGGATAAAGTTGTTTTGTGCAAGTAAAATATAGCAGAACCTTGGATTGCGAGCATAATCAATAATAAATCAAAGCGAATTTCCCCATAAGAAATAATTAACACTCAGGTTATTTGTTCCACAACTCAAAAAAATAAATACAGAAAAATTATTAATACACAATATAAAGTAAAAATAAAACAAATTTGCCTGCACTTTATCTTTGAAAAAAGTAAAAATAAATCCCGACAGAAGTGTTTGTTAGTGTTGGTGTGCGTTTGTGAGCGTATGCGCTGTGTACAGTATGTGTGTGCGTGTGTTTGTGCAAGCACGCGCTGTGTATGTGCTGCATGTGTTAAGCCAAAGTAAGAGGAGAGAAGGAATAACTGCCTCTTCCTCCTCTCGTCTTAGACAGTAACTCCTCTCTTATATGAGAGAGACGACTTTCACACACGCACACACGCACTAATGGAAACACTGCCTCATCAGGAAAATTAACAAGAAACATCTCGGACTCACTGTTGTAATGTAAAAATAAAACAAATTAAACTGCATTTACCTTTGAAAAGAATTGCAACAGAGCAGTGTTTCTGTTAGAGTGTGTGTGTATGTCTGTGTATGAAGGCGAGAGGAGGAGGGAAGGGGCATGGTGTCCAATGACTCGCGCGCGCACACACACACACAACGGAATCAGTCCAGGCTGACAAAGAGAGAAAGAAAATGGATCTTTAGCCTCTCTAATGAGACTTGCTTTTGCTTTACAGGCACACACGTGTTATAATAAACAGTGCACATGTACTACACCAGTGAGAGACGCGCACTAAGACCGAGCAGGGGAGACTTCTCTTCTCAGCGGAGAGTTCTTTTTTTTTTTGTCATTTACGCAGAATGTCACTCGTACATCTTTAAAGAGTGCTTGTTTTTATCATCATTCTCTCCCTGTGTCCTTTACTTGCTTTACCCCAAACCAAAGCATAGAGGAGATTATTCTTGTGCCATACATATTTCTGAACGTTTCTTACCTGTCCTGACAAGTACATAGAAGATGATATTTAGCGATTGAAGTGCTCTCAGTCTTTGTTTATCATTTTTCCTGAATAACCTTTTAGAACAATAATCCTTCATAATTCACAGGCTCTATGCTCTCATGTGCCAGTGTTTCTATGAGGCTTTACAAATGCATTTGAGTAAGAATTAATCTTCATTGCAGAATTGCGACTGCTTCACACCTGTTCTGGCACAAATTGCTTCGACAGGGTGCCACATCGGAGTGAGTCGTGCCAAAAATCAAATATCTAATTGTCTAACTAATGCTGGCCAAGTTAAATTACATCCCAGCATGCAGCGTTCAAATCTTTATCCTCGTTCAGGTTTTTGTTACCTTGGTCTCAAAATATGTGTTAAGTGCTTTGCTGCTTTATGATAGGAAGTGAAGCACACTCAGAAATAACTAATGGCAAATAGCACATCATGAGTGTCATGACGAAAGCCTATTCTTGCATTTGTGTCATAGAGCCCTTCATTAGCCTGAGGTTCATGGGCTTTTGTCATCTTATCCCTCTACTATCTCAATCAGCTCTTATATCAGTGAGGGAAAACACTCACAGATTAATTCTGTCAAATATAAAACACTACTAATGTCAGAGTTAAAATGTAGGGCTAAAATCCTACAATAATCCAACAAAATTCTAAGTGTGACTGATTTTAGAATAAGTCACTACGATAGAACACTTGGACGAATGATACAAATGATTTATTAATATGCATAGAGCCTGCTTTTAACCCTAAACACATTAAGTATTTTATCTGCTACCTTATTATATAAAAATTGGCTGTTTAAGTAACAACCACAGCAGCAACCTCATTTCCCCACTTGTCTGTTCTAACCACTCAGCATTCAGCATCAACAACAGCCTGATCATCTTTCATCATCTGAAATTGTTTCTCACTGGTTCATGCCTTAAGTTTGATGCTTTTTTATGCTAGAATAATTCCATAGGTCACTGTGTGGCTTAACAAGCAAAACACATTCCTCTGAAGCAGCTCAGGTACAGGGACTGGACTGAAAATGAGAGCCAAAGAAATTCTTTCAGGAAGCCAAGAACTATTTCTCAAGACTACATTAAAAAGACTATATGTAAAATACATGAAGTTCTGGATCTTTGTAAGCAAAATATGGAAAAATAAGAAATGGGGGCATCAAAACTTTTGTGCAATATGGTACATCAAACTAACAAGAGAAGTCATATGGAAATCTGCGAGAATACTGTATGTGTTTACTTATTCCTCAAAAAAACGCTAGAAAGCCGCCTCCGAGTGGCGCAGTAGTAAATTGCTATTGGAGATTGGAAGTTCGATTCCCGGGTGATGCCGTAACCTCCCGCAGTCGGCGGTCTAGAGAGAGCTGATTGGCCGAGCTCTTTCAGAGGGGAGGGATGAGAGGTACTTGGTGCTCCTACATTGATCACGGCTCTACAGCCAATCAGGGGCGTCTGTGAGCTCACGCAAGCGGAAGGAGCGGATAGCGCTGTCCTCCGAGTGTGTTACTCCAACCCAGCGGTGCGTGAGCGAGCAGTTCGAAAAGATGCGGCCGGCTGGCATCACAGGGTTCAGAAACTGTTATAGTCTTCGTCCCTTCCGACTGAGTGGTAGTGTGGGAGCCCCCTAGTGACAGGAAGGAATTGGACACGACTAAATTAGGGAGAAAAACAGGAACCCCCCCCCCAAAAAAAACGCTAGAAAGGCTAAACAGTACTTAAAACAATATTCAGTGCCATGATTATAACGTGCACCATAGTCAAACAAAAAAGGTTGACCTTGACAAAGGTCTTATTCAATGACATTTACATTTTAATTTTGTGAATGGTATAAGACTTGCAGCACTTTATGTACTCTTTTTCTAACAGTCGAACCAACTAACAATCATAAAATTGTAATTTTTAAAACTTTGTTAGGAATCAATGCTTGCTGAAGTCTGGAACCAAGGCTGGATTACGTCCCTTCTTGAGACATTTTGCCTTCAGCAAATGAAATGCAGGCTCACTCGTATTCAGGTCTGGTAACTGACTTGGAATTGCAAAGCATTACACTTACAAAAGTCTTGGGCTGCCTTCAAAGTATGTTTGGGGTTATTGTCCACCTGGAGTGAAAAGCACTATCCGATGAATTTTGTTTGTTTGGCTGAATCGGAGGAGATAATATTCAGAATTCATTATGATGCTTTTGTTAGCAGTCATATCATCAGTATGTACAAAGGAGGAACAAATTCTATTAGCAGCCATTCACACAACATAGTTTTACTGAAATTGTTGTTCTTCTTTTGGCTGCTCTCATCAAGGGGTCCTCACAGCATACTATCCGATCCACACACGACTTGGCATGGGTTTTATGTCGGATGCCTTTCCTGATGCAACCCCTTCCATTTTATCCGGGTTTGGAACTGGCACTGCATCCTGTGCCTGGGGATGATTTTGTTAAAGTAATTTTTGTGAATACCCTTAAAATAAAGCTGAAAATATTCACTCACTGTCCATATCGCTTTATCCTGTGTACAGGGTCGCGGGAGTTTGGAGCCTATCCGATGAGACTTGGCATGAGGGCGAGGTGCATCCTGGACAGGGTGCCAATCTATCACAGGGCGCACATACTCATATATACTTACACGCTCATTTACATACTGTGGACTATTTGGAAACACCACTTACCCTCATTTGCATGTCTTTGGACTGAAATCGGAGTACCCAAAGGAGACCCACAAGCAGGGGGAGAGCATGCAAACTCCATGCACATAGACCCAAGGTGGAAATCAAACAGGCGACAGTGCTAACCACTAAGCCACGAAGCTGAAAAAAATTTTTTTTTTTAATTAGATTGCATATAAACATTTAAATTGAGTTGACAAAGTTCTGTGTGGGATGCTGAAGAAACTTCAAACTCATTCGTCACAGGATAGTTGAGGGTTCTAGTCTTTTGAGTCAGTAGTTTGGTTTTGTTACTTCCCACTAAATTGGCAGTTTAATGGTAAATGGTAGTGTGAGCAAACTTTTAAATCTTCCGGCTGCTGTGTAGAACTCCATCCACAACCAATGTAATACCCGAGTAGAAAACCAATGTTAAAGTAACAGCTTGATGTAAATAGGATGGAATTTTTTTAGATACCATTTTTGAAGAAATTAATGAAATCCTGCAGTCGTTAAGTAGACATGAGGCAATGTGCTAGAACGTGCATCCCTCACGGTGACCTGTCTAGGTAATTCTCAGTCTGTTTGATGTCAAGGAAATTTTCAATATTTTCAGTTGCCTGTCCGGGCACATGTTTTGAGAGATTATATAAATTGTGATCAAATCAAATGCGAAAGATGATGCGTTTTCCTGTGGGGAGCCAGCTAGTGCTTACGAATGCACATTTTAATACCTAATTATCAGCAAAGTTGAAAGTTCCTTCAGCTCAAGAGGAAATGAGTAACAAGTGCTGATGTGCAGCAGAGTGAAATCTATAGAATTGTTGATTGGGTTATGCTTAGTGTAACAGCACTAGTCTCACCATAATTATGTGTGTGTATATAATATGTGTTTGTGAATATGTAAGGATTTGATGCTACTGGGAAATCACAATTCTCTGACTATTGCTTGATGATGACACACGCCTATTTATATTTTGTGTCCTTTATGTTTTTTATTTATTTATTTTTTTTAATTATTTTTCTTTGGTTCTGGCGGTGTGTCGTAGACTTCTATTAGCATAGTGCTGACGCCTACGCTCCCGGTAACCTCATTGTCAGCACACTCGAGGCATTCACACATCCCATCCCGGTGGCCTGAACAAGGGCTTGACCCTCTTTTCTCCGTGCTCCATGTCAGCTCTGACCTCCCCACATCATGCACGCCCTGAATCCCTCATGCAGGGGACGGGAAAGGAGAGAAATGGAGAGAAAGGTTCAGTCAGAAATCGATCTGAGCTGTTATTGAGTGCTGAGCTCAAGAGACAGACACATTGAAGAGCTTAAAGACTTCTTAAAATGGTTCAGAAAGGGGCTATGCATGTATATTCTGCAGAAGGCTTCACTCTTGAATGTCAGAATTACAAAATAGATTTATTTCGCCCAGGATTATGTGATTCATATACTGAGAAATCATTCTTAGCATAGTCAAGCTAGAAAAAAAAAGTCAGCTGACACTGCGGCAGAATTCTGTAAAGTATGATAAAGATTTTATACAGTAATATACTTTGACAATTCTGCTTTAAGAGGCCACGAGTGTATTTCACTAATATGTCCCGGGAGTGTTTTTATTTAGGTTACTTTGCAACCTTGCCTTGACGTCTGCTTGCGGAGATCATGAGTAATCATGAGGCATCAGCCTAAGGATGTCTAAAACATTGCTAGCTAAGTGTAATTTCCTCTAACACAGTGTATACTGTATCATGGTTAGGTCAAGCTGCTGGATAACTATGCATTGTAGCAAAATTAGAGATAAAGCGAATCGATTCCATTTGAAATTGCATCCTGCCTGTCAAAATGTCTGCAGTGCACCTGTGCCATCTCAGCATCATCAAAACAGAGAAGAGCACCGACACAAACACAAGCTGTATAGATGGCTGCACGCAACATTTAAAACGGTTAAAATCTAATAAAAAGACATTAAGAGAAAAATATATGCATTTGGTCAACAGAATGGATCTGGAAGCATTAATCTACAAGTTTTTTTCCTTATTGCTATAAGAGCTGATAGAGACAGTAGAGTACTAATGATGAGGTGAGACTTGTGTTGAGAATGACTTTTAGCTCAGATGATGAGACAGATCGTAATGTGGATGATTCTGAATATATAATTCTTTAATGTTTGGCATTGAACTGAGTTGATAAAGGTATAGTTAGTGGGGAGTTGTTCAGTTGACTTGAAAGGAAATGCAATTTCACCTTTATCGGTCATCATTCACATGCCGTTCACACTCTACGGGCAATTTGGGAACACCAATTATCCTAATCTGCATATCCTTGGACTGTGGGAGGAAACCGGAGTACCCGGAAGAAACCCACCAAATATGCAAACTCCATGCACACAGACGCCAAGGTGGGAATCGAACCCAGACCACGGAGGCTCAAGGCGCCTGTGTCGCTGATATTTCAGTATAGGAAACCACAAAAAATTCAGAACTCTGTGTAAAATGTAGTGAAAATGTCAAAGGTTTATCATGTGAAGCATTCTCCCATGCTACCAAACGCATCTGTAGGATCCGGGACATGGATCCACAGAAGGTAGTTTGTCATGCAGAGCTACAGTAGGTCATAACAGGGTTATCTGTACTTAAATCATGCTGCAGAAGCATTTTTTTCCTGTTGCTTTGTGATAATACTCAGTTGTATGTGTGAAAATATGATAGTGTCAGCTCTTTACTGCCATTACTGCATTACTAGAGTAGCAGAATGTCCCAGTGTTTTATTGCACCAAAACGTCTTTCTGTGCATCTCGCTGTTTTGCTCTTATGCTTTTTTCTTTCTCAGTTCATTCTTTTGCCTTTCAACATTTACACTAGATTTATTTTTCCCAAATGTTCCTCTCTGTTTTTGTGCGTGTCCGCCATAGCACATGACATTCTGTAGATATTCTGAGTAGGAACAGGTCATCCTATTGCAGGGTTGACCATATAACACAACTTCTTTATGCAGTTTCCACTCTGAATTTCCACTCTGGCCTTGCTTTCCACATGGCATGGTGATTAATGTGCTTCTCAGAAAAATAGGGAGCATGAAGATTGTTTTCAGGAGTAAAGAAAGTGGTACCATAGAAGTGACAGTAAAGGTGAGGGAAGTAGGACAATAGACCAAAATAATAGTCAGACAAACTTTTTACAGACCTGGACATTTTAGATAAAGTAGATGTAAGCAGAGCTCAATTCAGACTTAGTTCTTCATTGTTATTAACATCTAAGGGCAATGAATTTACAGGACTTGGACAAAATATTTTCAGGAACTATTATGATTAAAAATCCCTTCCCCTAGACGAGTAAAATACCAACATGTCTACTGAACACAGCCCACCAAAACAATATCCGGCCTCTCAGTACATTCAAGTAGTCAGCTGACTTCATTTTATTGCCACATAATGATGCTGATCCTAGACGTGACCAACTGAAGCGACCCAAGATCATAACACGGCCTCCATAGGCTTGTACACTGGGCACTATGATGGGTTCGTCGCTTCATGTACTTCCTTCTTTACTCTGATGCACCCACTGCTCTAGAATAGGGTCAATCTGGATTCATCAGACGACATGACCTTTTTTTTTCATTGCTCAAAACCAATCTGAATTCTTGTCATATTTTGTATTTATAAATGTTCTTACTTTCACTATTAAACATAGCTATGATTTCCATTGTTGGTTTTTAATGATGTTTAACTTCACCAAGCTTTTAGGTGCTTTCCATTGATCATTTATACTTTTTTTTATTTACATTTTTTTAACCACATTTATTTTTACAAGGTACACATAATAACACTTTGGACAGTTGGACAGTCCTTAACCCAATTTCAGTCATTTAAATCTCCTTACATGTCTTACATACACTACACACCCATTAGCCATATCATTAATTCTAACATGGTGTAGGTTTCCATTGTGCCACACATGGCAGATA
The DNA here is from genome assembly GCA_011419295.1 of Clarias macrocephalus. Classification (NCBI taxonomy): domain Eukaryota; kingdom Metazoa; phylum Chordata; class Actinopteri; order Siluriformes; family Clariidae; genus Clarias; species Clarias macrocephalus. The sequence goes on along the minus strand of JAAGKR010005205.1, from coordinate 11,369 downwards.
CTTTGGGTGCTATGGGTTGCCCTTGTGTGGGTAGGGCTTGTTTGTCTGGCACATACCATGGTTGCCCGATCTTGGAAATTTGGAGTCCTGGTCATCAATCTTGAACTCTTTGTGACACACTAGGTATTCTGGTGCCTTTTTGTCATGGCTAGCATTTACTTTTTCAGAGGTTTGTGCTGCATTGGGTTTTCTGTGGGATCGGACTGGACAGGCTAGCCTTTGGTCTCTGTTGCTAATTTACTAGTTTATAATTGATCATTATTTTTCAATTCACCTAGTGATATTAGTGTTAGAGTTATGGGTGATTGGTGTAGGGCCAAATGGTTGTGGACATTTGACCATCACACTTCCATTACAGATCAAATCACATTATAGACTTGACTATTCTGGGAAGACCTTCCACAGAGCATGGTACTGTATTTGGAGCATTGCTTTACTTTGAGCCATATTAAGTCAGCCAGAGCATTGGTGAGGTCATGCACCATTGTTGGTTAAGGGGGGCCCATTGTTTCAGCTCATCACAAGGCTGTTCATTGAGGTTGAGGTCAGTGACTCTGTGCAGGCCACTTGAGTTTTTCCACTCCAATTTTGGCAAATCTCAATGGGCTTGTCATGCTCAAACAGGTTTGGGTCTCTTACTTCCAGTGATGGTCAGGTGTGTACAAACATTTGGCCATATAGTGTTTTATATGTATTAGATTTGCTGTATAAACATAGTGAATAACCTGAATTTTATAGTCATTTGCTTAAATTTTATATTAATAATATAATTCATTACAAAATTGTTGCAATGAAATTCCGGACCACTCTGTCAATCATACTGTCAGCTCAATTGTAATTTACTGAGACCAAAAAGTTTATTTGTTGTGAACCAAATTTAACCTCAAATTAAAAACACCAAGTACAAATTTTTGACAGTGCATCGAGATGAAATTGACTGACTAAATTATTCCATAAGGATAGGGAGCAGGGTACACAGTCAGCCAGGAGGTTTGATTAAATGGCATACCTACATTTGACTTTTTATACATTTGTTTTACTTTGTCAAGGTTGGCAGGCAAGGTCCATTTTCAAAGCTGAAAGCAAGTTGAAGCTGCATGGCATAGAATCAGTCAGGTGGCTGGATTAGATTCCATAAATCTCTTTTGCTTTTGTATTTTACTGTTTGTCATGGCACAATGACTAGTTTCCTAGCAACCAAATTAGACAAAGTTGGCATGCAAGCTGCTGTTTGAAGCGTATAATAAGATGAGTTTTTTCTTCTTGTTCGTTGTCGCTCTGTCAGGGCTGCTGAATATAGGCGCTGGGATACCGAACCTAGTTTGTGCTTGCTACTGGAAGTTTGACTATTTAAGTTTCGAGCTTTGCATTATATCTTTGTCTTGTTCCTGTTTTGTTTGTTAGCGTTAATTATTAGCTTACATATATGTTCTTTCAGTCATAATCCCTTTTAGTGATATCCTTTGAATGATTATTAAAGAAAAACCTCCACTTGCATCCACCTCACGACTCCTCTGACATCTTCTCCACCCCCTCCAAAACAGAAGCTAATATAACAGTACTGCAGTATTTTCTCATTCTCACCATAATAACTCTAGATAAAGTGAAATTCCTAGTCCTACCTATATTTCTTACCAAAACAGGTTTTTTAAAATTAATTTTTGTTTTTTTTTTACTGTAACCTGTAATTGGAAACATTCATAAGCCCATAAATAATACGGCAGTCACAGTTAACATATCTGAAAGTTAGAGATTCCTTTTTTGCATCAAACCAGAGGCTGTAGTTCAAGCTTGTATAGAAGCAGAGCTACAATGGCGTAAGGGGCTCTTTAACTGTCACCCTACTCACAATGCCTGTCGGACGTCTGGGCTTTGTTGTAGCACTGAGTGGGTGAAGCAGTCTTAGTTTAGGCTCTTCTGTTCATCTGTGGGGCAAAAAATAGAGATGCTGTGTATCAAATTGATTAATAATAGTCATTTTGTTGGTGGCGATAGGTGCCAAGGGGGCACGACTGTAGTTAAGTGTTCCACGCATGCTGTGGGTGGACTGGGATTGTGCTTTCTTTTCCCTAACAAATAAACCGTTCTGGGGGAAGTGGTAGCAGCAAAAACGTTTTGTTATTTTATTTATTTATTATTTTATTTTATTATTATTATTTTTTTATGATTCAGTGATGTATGCGGAAAATCAAAATGCCTTTTCATGTCTCAAATTACATCCTGATTTCACTTGCTGATTTTGAAATGTTAATCCAGCAACCTTATCTACATTATAAAAGGTCATTTAGAAGCTCAGATATGCGAGTTCATATCGCTTCATTTGCATTTGCATGCATGCTCCGCATCTCGGTGTTGCATTGCAGTGGTACGATATGTGCAGTGTATGTCTATCAGCATTCTACTGTGCAGCACCACACTCAGGCCAATAATCTGCTGCAGAGGAAACAGAAGACACTGCAGCCCGTTGCAGTCCTGCAGTAATACACACGGAGTGGATAGTGTGCAGGATATACTTAATAGGCAAGAAGGATTGAAAAGAAGTTTTTTGGCAAAGATGAGTATAAGGGGTTGAATATTAACTACAACACACATCCAGGGGTTTTGTACTCAATGTGTACAGTCATACAGTAGGTATCATGTATGCGTGCTGTTTTATTAGTATTTTTCATTTACTTCCAGTTTGTGGGGAGTGTAAAGGGTAGCACATACCTTCTCATAGACATTTTTAGTCATCTTTTCAAACTGCTGCTCATGCTGCATCACAGGACAGGTGAACAGAATCCCATATTTGCCGTATTGTTCTTATAGCTGAGAGGGTATTGCCAACCTTCCTACCTAGAGATCTAGGTGTGTGTGCGTGTGCGCGTGTGCGTGTGCGTGTGCGTGTGCGTGTGTGTGTGTGCGTGTGCGTGTGTTTTGAGTGCATCTCCTTCTTTTAACCTCTGTGTATTCTGATGGCTTGGTCTCATTCTAGCTCCCATCTCATAAAAAATAAATGACATAACAGATTTTTTTTTAGCGTGACTGGAGAGTTTGAACTTGAAGATGGTTGCAGCAATGATTCTGAAAGGGCAGCTATTTTTATTCTGTAAATCACTATCATACTGTTGAGGAAGCATGCAGACATTTACACCTATCAGCCATAACATTACAGCACAAAGCATTATGCTCAATATTGTGGGCAGCTCTGGCCCTTTGGGGCATGACTCCACAAGACCTTAGGGAGTGTCCTGTTGTGTCTGTTACCACGACATTAGTCATGGATCCTTTGGCTGCTATGGGTTGTGTGGTGGGGCCGCCATGGATCGGACTTGGTTGTCTGGTGCATCCCATGGGTTCTTGATCAGGTTGGGATCTGGGAAGTTTGGAAGTCGGATAATCAGCTTTGGGCTCTTTGCCTGCCGGGCTATGTGCACATCGGGCTCTGATGCACTGAGTATTCTCTGGTGCCTTTCTGTTATGGCCAGCATTGACTTTTTAAGGCGAGGTGTGCTGCATTTGCTTTTCTGGGTAATCGGAATGGACAGGCTGGCCTTTGCTGCACCCACATGCATGAATGAACCTTGGGTGTCTGTGATTCTGTCACAAGCTTAACGGTATATAATTGATAATCAATGTTAATGTCTTAATTTTATGGCTATATATTGTACAAGTTTACATTCATTGTATATTCTGTAGAATGTAATATTGGTAAGAGTAAAGGTAAGATTATTACTAAAGAGACAAGATAGAACCACAAGTAATTCTCCCAGCATATGCTATAATGCCACCATGACCCAGGATAAAGTGGATACTGAAGATAAATGAATGAAAAAAAGATGCTAAAGAAGACATTAATTAAATGATATTATCTAAGTTCATTAAATGTATAGTAAGTAATCAAGCATCAAGGCTTTATTAGCACTAATTTCCTGTTTTCCCAAGACATCTCTCTATCTTTGTTGTCATGGAGATAAACTTTGTGACTGGCATGCTCCATATGCTTATAGCAAGGCTCCAATTCTGTGTTTACTGACTCCTGACTTGTCTTGCAAGCGATTTCAGTAAGGTACAGATTTATATCTCTGGACGTTTATCTTGTGCCCCTTTGGCAATGCAGGGAACAAGTGGTGAAATGAGATATGGCCGTGGCTTAAGCCTTTTCCTTTGCTTCAGTTTCTACCAATAATGTTTTTTTTAAATCAATATTTCCACCTCATTGTGAAAAAAATATTTTAAACCCCAGTTACTACACAGTTACTACTGTGCCACCATGTTATGTTCCAAAGGGTGAAGCCTGTTATGTGCGTTATTGAACTGAGGGCATTTAGTAAAAACTGTCCGTCTTTCATATCTATTTACCGGGTCAAACATGCATAGCACTCAGAATAAGAAAAATTGATGTGCAGGGTTCAGAAAAACTTGACTCAGCCAAACAGAGACAAATCATTTATCATACTGCAGTAGCAGCCACAAACAACATAAGAACAGGGATGGATGAGTAAGTAATGGGCCCCTTGGCAGGAACCTTACTAAATTCTGACAGATCCATCTCACAACCTAGAACTTAACCTAAACAATAAAGCACTTTTGTTACTATTTTATACATCTATTAATACTATTTGAGAAGTCTTGATGATACACAGAAGGCAGGAGGTGTAGGTGAGCGGTTCCTTTTCTTGTTTTTCATCTCGCAAACTCGTCTACCAGATCATCAAAGTGTAGCTTTTTAATAAGCTCCAACTCGCTGGACAGAAGTCTACTTTGGATAATTTTTAATTGGGGGTTCATTTTTAAACTTTCATTTGAGAAAACGAACACAGCCTGGCTGTTGATTGGAACCCATCTAGCTAATGATGTTACCACCCACAAGGTATCAAGATTAGCTTTTGCTTAGCTAAAATGTTCTGATGGTCATTGTAAATTTTTACGCTAATGCATTTGAGTAAAATGTGAGTCATACACTACAGTACATGTCAGCTTGTGTAAAATCCTTCCTTTCTTATGGTAAGTTAAACTACAACGATTCCAGTTAGCTGGTTAGCTAAAATGGTGCCCTAGCAATGGAGCTGTCACACAAATTGGTCATGCTCATACAGTAGTTAGGCCTGACTTTATGGCTTAATATAATTTGAACTGATGGTTTAAATACAAATTCACCCTGTACAGTTGTCATGAATATGAAATCTAGCTATAGAGACCAAATCTGTTGGTCCCCAGAGCTGTAGACAAGTTTATTTAGCTAATCATTTCAACATGGGGGTTTATGGAGATTGACTTGCTTTTGGATCCTGCCTCAAGTGGACATTCAAGGAACTGCACATTGGCACTTCCGCGTTGGCTTCGGTTTTTAGAGGTGGCCCCTTGATTCAAACCTAACTGCCTGCTCAATAGTTACAAATCCAGACTTACACAAATAACATTTCTCATGTTGTGTGAATAGACTAATCACTTAATTCAATTCTACATTAGTTAAAGGTCCCCTGCTTTCCACCACTCCAGGAAAATTGTCCTGCAGGCCCTGTTGATAATTCATGCTTGTATGGAACTTACATACATATACATGTAACCTTTCATAATGCAAAATTTGTGAGTATATGAAAATAAGAAATAAAAGAAAACAAAATATTACAATGAAAATGTGTGTTCGAGTTAGTGCAGCACCATGTGTGCCATCTGTTTGCAATGAGCATCAAAACATAAAGATTGAGATCCTGCTTCATGCATAGATTTATGTAGGAGGCAGAAGACTTTCTGTTAAAAGCCTGAGCGAGCCTGAATATAGGATCACTCTCTAATACTCCTCTGTGCTAAGTTAGGAACAAGACAACCAGAGTGCTTCTGTCATCAGATTTACATGGTCAAACACATTGACAGAGAAGGATAAGAAAAAAAGATAAGAACACAACGCGAAAGAAAAGGAGCACTCAGGAAAATGTCAGGTTTATTTATAAAGCCAAAACTCGAAGGCATGTCTAAATTGCCTTTATATACTTTTAAAGATCAACCAATTCTCCATGAAGGGAAAAAAAATACATACAAAAAATATATATATTTTTAATTAGTTCATTTTATTTCCAAAGTCTCCTAGATAATGGAATGAGCTTCCTCTAGATGTACCTGGCGATGTTTAAATGACGACTAAAGACCTATTTGTCTTTATTAGGGTTACATGTCCTTGTGGAATGGAGTCTTCTTTCCTATGAGGTCTTGTGGTGGTGTTCATCTGTAGGTGTTAGCACTTCGTTGCACCTCCAGGGTCCGGGTTCGATTGCCGCTTCTGGTCTGTGTGCATTTTCTCCCCGTGCTCGGTGGGTTTCCTCCCACAGTCCAAAAAATGCAGATTAGGCTAATTGGCATTCGCAAATTGCCTATAGTGTGTGAATGAACGTGTGTGTGTGTGTGTGTGTGTGTGTGTGTGTGTGTGTGTGTGTGTGTGTGTGTGTGTCCCACAATGGATTGGCACACCGTCCAGAGTGTACCGTGTCTCCTGGAATAGGCTCCAGGCCCCATTACCCTTAATGAAGAGGTTTAGACTATGTGAAAGTGAGTCTCCCACCCCCACCACCTGAAAAATATATTTAAAAGTTCTTTTCAACTGTTTTGAACTGATGGTACTCCTAGTTATTAATCCAGTGAACCAGTGTAAGGATATATTTAATAATGGAAAACTTCAAAGCACTTAGTTGCTCTTGATAAGAGCATCTACAGTACCAAACGCCTAAATGTAAAAGTCCAAAGGAAGAAATAAATTTATAAAAAAATAAAGGTAACCTGCCTGCTAATAAGGATGCAGTAAAATCATCGTGCATGTCTTTCTTTGTTCCACAAGCTTCTTATCTGACCACTTGCTCACATCTGTGTGAAACCTCTTTCTTGTGTCCCACATAATCCCAGTCCTGGCGCACATCTCTCAGATCTCTGTTAGAAACATATTATTTGTGTATTCTGGATATTATAGTTATATTTGGTTATGTCCCTAGAAGAGTGTGTGAAGCCAACAAAGTCATTCCGTCACAACCAATTAAACTTTTAAGCCTTACAGTGCGTTAGGAGTATTCTAATGCCAATAAAATCTTATTTAATTGAATTCAAACAAATTTTCAAAGACAAAAGGAAATGGGAATAAAGGAAAGAATATGAATATGAGCAAAAAGATGGAGAGACAGAAGGCTAAGAGAGAGAAACAATGGCTTTTTTTGTAAGTGAGAGTCCCATGCTCCCATACTAATATCAGCAAGCTGCTACAGAAAAGAAAGCAAAGCCGCTCTCCTGCTGTCATGTACATCCCCCAGAGCACACAGAGAGTCTTACACGCTTCATCCCAATGGGACTGCTTCAGTCAGGCAGTGTGAAAGCGCGAGTCTGGCGGGTCACACACACACACACACACACACACACACACACACACACACACACACACACACACACACACTCGCACACACACACACACACACACACACACTCGCACACATACACACACCTGCTGCCTAACACACCAAGAGCTGCATGGCTGTGTCTTGTTGTCTGTGTGTGTGTCACGAGTCACTGTGTGTCCTTTTACCCCGTCCCTCTGCTTGTGGGGGTAAGTGTGCCAGTCCTGCCCTGCAGTGGATGGCAGGGTGCCCTCGTCTCTCTTTGTCCTCTTCCTCTGAGAGAAGGAATGAACCAGAGAAAGGGAGGGCTCCGCCTGCACCAACTGGAGGACGAGGTCAGATGGCTGCAGGCTCACTCTGCATTTTCTCCATTTCAGCAGTGAAGACACTCCTTCCGGGTCTCCCGAGGGCCCTGCACCACCTCCGGATGGAGATGTCTCTACACCACCTGCTGATGGAGGAGGGGGGGATGGAGGAGGAGATCTGGTACGAGAGTCTCCAGAGCCAGTGGTGGTGGTGGAGGTGGAAGTGAAAGAGAAAGAGAATGAGAAAGAAGGGACGAAAGCCAAGGCTGAGTCCCCAGAGCAGCATCAGCAGCAGGAGAAGCTAGAGGAGGAAGGAAAGAAAGAAACCGAGGAAGAGGAGGCTGGAGGAGGGAGGGGAGGTACAGGAGGAGGAGGCAGGAGGCCCAGTCTGCACCACACCGCATCCTCTCCTATGAGGGTGCAAAGGAACGGGGCCTGCAGCCATGCCAGTGCTTCTGACTACGAGCTCTCACTTGACCTCAAAAACAAGCAGGTAGGGTGCAAGATGCTGTGGAGATGGTAGTTTGGAAGAAGCCGATGTATGAATGGAGTGTGATTGGCTTGGCGTTGTGCTTTTTGGGCCTGGTGTTCAATGTTGGAGTGTGTGCTTTAGAGGCTTTGATTTTTATTTTTTTATTTTTTTGGAGACTCGATAACTTAGTGAGGTAGTACAGGCCAAGATTTATGGATATTAGAATGTGACCCGTTATAGATTAGGATAATGCTGGTTTCTTCAGGTTGGCTCATTCATCATCATCTTTCTCATTCCCATTCATCTACATCAAAATTAGCCCCACTCCTAATCTCCATCCCCTTCATTAGTTTGACACTTGACTGCCAAGAGTTTTGTCTTTTATTCTTTTTTTTCCGTTTTCTCTCTCCTTATCTCTGTCTGCGTGAGCTTTTATTGGAACAAATAGGATGTAAGCTCCAGATTGAGAACTTAGACTTCACAAGCAGTCCCAATGATTCAGAGCTTTTACTCAAAGTTGTGTCATACCTGAGAAGAAAAAAATATATATTCAAAGATATCCGGAGACTGTAATATATGAGAGAAATAAATTGAACTGTCATGGTAACAAGATGGAGCCCAAAATTCTAATTCCTGCTTGGTGCCACTTTCTTGCTAAGCTTGAATATTTTAGACTTCACTACTCAATAGATGTATATATCTGTGTGTGTGTGTGTGTGTGTGTGTGTGTGTGTGTGTGTGTGTGTGTGTGTGTGTGTGTGTGTTTTGGTGGGGAACAAATGCTCCAAGTAAAGTAGGAATAACTCCCCAGTTTTGACCTTGTGGGGACTATTGGCCAAACTGCACAAAGAGCCAGATTTCTGCCATGTGTTTCGGGACTGTGTACAAATATTTGTAAAGAAAATCTTTGTCTAAAGTAACCAAAGCTAATATATGATGTTTGAGTACAGACCAGGAAGCACATGGAATGTGTGGATTGTGCTGTCATTTTTTTAAATATGTGATAAGATTACGAGAACAATGCTCACTGTAAGATAGATCTGAAATTTACCATGCTGTACTGTATGATTGCTTCATGTGTTTTGCTCAGATTTCTGCTATTGATTATCTTTGCATAATCATACAGTATGTTGCGACTTTAGTAGAACTTTCCTATACACTGTATGTTTGGAACACCTACCACCACTCATATGTACTTTTTTGTACATAAAATTACAAATTTAGTAAACTCTAAATTTAAAATAAACTCTATTCTTCTATGAAGACATTAAAATAGATTTTATTGTGTGGCTTTGGGGATTTGGTCAATCAACTACAGTAGCATTAATGAGGTTCGGTACTTATGTCGGGTTAGATTAAGAGGTGCTAGGGTGCAGTCAGTGTTAAGTGGTAAGCACTCCTGGGTCCAGGTTCGATTGCCACCCCGGGGCCTGTGCGCATTGAGTTTGCATGTTCTCCCCGTGCTAGTGGGTTTCCTCTGGGTACTCCGGTTTCCTCCCACAGTCCAAAGACATGCAGATTAGGCTAATTGGTGTTCCCAAATTGCCTGTAGTGTGTGAATGAGCGTATGATGGATTGGCACTCCCTTCAGGGTGTACCCTGCCTCGAGCCCCAAGTCTCCTGGGATAGACTCCAGTCCCCTGCAACCCTGTATACAAGATAAGCCGATATAGATGATGAGTGAGAGCGAGTGCTCATCAAGGATGAAGGCTCTGTGTATGACAGCGTATATCTTCCACTTCAGTCCTACCGAACAATGTCTAAACTTTGTGCACCAAGTTTACAATGTCATGATGGAACAGGCTTGGTCCACCTAGTTCCAGTAAAGGGAAATCTTAATGCTAAAACATGCAGACATACAGACAAACATACAGCTTTTTGCTTATGAATTTGTGGGGAGAATCACATATGAGTGTGATGGTCAAGTGTCCAAGTATCTTTGTCCATACATTGTATTTCACTGAAAATCTAATTAATTGCTTAATGTTAGCTAAATTCTGTAAAAAAAAATAAAATAAAATTAAAAAATTACCCAAATATAGGAACAAATAATGAGCTCAACACTGAAAATAATAGGCATTAACTGAACTTCTCAGTTGTATAAATTACATGAATATTCGTTGCTCTGATTAAATCTTCCAAATGCTGTAAATTTCATCGCATGTCTTATTGCATGTGATATCTAGCATTGTATGGAATAAAATCACTGTCAAAAATAATTGCACGTAAAAAACCATTTGTGTGTAATGTGTGTTTTGTCCGAGTTGGATTCCAAAATCTACAGCCACGAAAGTTTATAGATACGAATTTTGTGTGATTGTTACAGTACAACTCTGAAATATATGACTGACCGTTTACAGATCCAAAACTTTTTTTTTGTAACAGAGGAGTTTTACAATGTAGTGTGTTAAACCACTGTCAAAAATACGTCATGCGTCATCAAGGCCACATATACAGGCATTACTATCCGAATTAAGAGGAATCGATTCGGCGCATGCGCCCCGCCCACCGTTTTAATCTCCTAAAATCTTACTTGCTAGAGTTAAAACATCTCTGTAATTTTAAAACGAATCTGTGGAAAAAAAATTAAAATTTTTGAGACGATGAGAGAGTGCTCAGCTGCCGATCTGCCATTTTGGCACTTGTGGTTTAAAACGGTGGCCGAATCGATTCCTCTTCCCTCGGATAGTAATGCCTGTACATGTGGCCTTGATGACGTACAGTACAAACCAAAAGTTTGGACACAACTTCTCATTCAAAGAGTTTGAATTTGTATTATGGCAAGAAAAAAGCAGCTAAGTAAAGAAAAATGAATGGCCATCATTACTTTAATAAATGAAGGTCAGTCAGTCCGAAAAATTGGGAAAACTTTGAAAGTGTCCCCAAGTGCAGTCACAAAAAGCATCAAGCGCTACAAAGAAACTGGCTCACATGCGGACCGCCCCAGGAAAGGAAGACCAAGAGTCACCTCTGCTGCGGAGGATAAGTTCATCCGAGTCACCAGCCTCAGAAATCGCAGGTTAACAGCAGCTCAGATCAGAGAGCAGGTCAATGCCACACAGAGTTCTAGCAGCAGACACGTCTCTAGAACAACTGTTAAGAGGAGACTGTGTGAATCAGGCCTTCATGGTAGAATATCTGCTAGGAAACCACTGCTAAGGACAGGCAACAAGCAGAAGAGACGCGTTTGGGCTAAAGAACACAATAAAGAACACAATAAAGAAAACTTTTTGAATG
>JAAGKR010005204.1:47500-53231 GCA_011419295.1 Clarias macrocephalus | reverse complement strand
AGATCTCGTCGCATGGATGCCCCGTGTGGTCTGCCTGGATTTGTATGGTGGCTGGGGATGGTTTCCATTAAGACTGTCCTATCATCGATTGATGCTCTGGGGACCTGTGACTTCAGTTGTTCGATAGCTCAGGACTGGAATCTCCTACAGTCTACCTGAGCCTCCAGGAACAAACTGGACTCCTTTTAATTTTAACACATCTCCTGTTACACTGAACTTCCAGTACACATTATTAAGTTGATCAATCCCTGCTATCCGTTATCACCCAGATGAGGATGGGTTCCCTGTTGAGTCTGGTTCCTCTCAAGGTTTCTTCCTATTACCATCCCAGGGAGTTTTTCCTTGCCACCGTCGCCCTCGGCTTGCTCATCAGGGACAATCTTATCATTTTGATTCATACACATTGCATACAGACTTACTTCTTTTTATTGTGTAAAGCTGCTTTGCGACAATGTCAATTGTTAAAAGCGCTATATAAATAAAATTGATGTACTGTGGGATTTAAATTTAAATAAACAATTTTTGAAAAAGAAAAAAAAATAGCATCAATAGTCCTTATTTCCAATCAATTACAAATTATTTCCAGATTTGGTAGATTGATGGATATTTGGTTGAATAAATGGAATGACACCAGTCGAGATGACTCAATTGTTCCGTGAACATTCAGAAAGTATATCATCGGATCTTTAAAAAGCGTTGCATACGTTGTGAAAGAGATGCTGCTGTCTGTGGGACGTGGACTCGCAATCATTCACAAACACCACTTTATTATACAGTGTGCCGTACGGTCCTGACCTCGCGCTAAGCCTTTTGCACATGTTGGGGCCATTGAAGGGGTTCCTGGGAGGCCGGCATTTTTCAGACATGAAGCAGATGGATTTTAGTGCAAGTGAAACACTGGGATAAGCGCATTGGTGTAGCAGGTTCAGGTTGCTCAAAAGGCTAATACTGGTTCCCATAGAAAGGTGTCAGAGGTCTTTGTATTTCTCTGAGCAGTATCCAGTCCTTGACCAGTTTGATCCAGTATCCAGTCTAACCTTGGGTTGAATGTGCTGGGACACATTCAACCCAGTTGATCGGCCCGCCAACTCGCCCGGCCAGAACCTCATAGAGATTCTTCAAAAGGAAAATGAAAAACTGAAGGCTGAAGGCTGATATCAAAGCAACCTGGTCTTTAATAAAGCCTCAGCAGTGGCAGAGACTCATCTCCAACATGCCGTGATGCATTGATGCAGTAATTCATGATAAATGAGCCCCGTCCAAGTATTGACAAAATTTATTTCTGAGTTTCGCTATTGTTATTAATTTTTTGATTGATCTTAGGAAATATTCTAATATTTTGAGATACTGGATTTTTATGAGCTGTAACATTAAAACAAAATGGCTTGAAACATTTCACTTAATATATAATGAATCTAGTTTCACTTTTTAAATTAAAATGCAAAAGAAAATTAACTTTATAATTTTTTTCCTAGATGCAACGAACTCTCAGACCTCTTCTCCCGGACTTCATGATGACTTCAGATTTCATGATGCTTGTTGTTCAAGTATTATCTCAAGTCGGCTCAGGATTCTTCCAGGAACACACATATACATGTCAATGACCTGTTACTCTTTAACTACACCCAGGTCAACCCTACTTAACATATTATGTGAGTTATAGAACCAGAACCAGAATGAATTTCAGGGGTTTTAAAGCAGGCCAAGCAATCACAACCTTTCAATTTTTTTTTATTGGTAAATAATGTTGCAAAATATATTGGTTTATTTCCTTTAACCTTTAATATTAAGACATATTCATGTTGTAGTATAATACCAATTTACTTGAGTTTAGTTGCAAGATACAGGTTAAGTGGAGGGGGGTGAATACTTATGCAAAATATTGTATATTCAAACATTTGTTGGTATACAGTATAATAATAGAATCCATATTCTAGTATTTTAATGCCTAAGGTCACATTTTTGTACTCCTCATATATTTAATACAAAAACACTGAATATGTACCACACTGTGAACGCTTACTTGCCTCCTTACCAAAATGCACATTGCCTCTGCTATCAGTTACTCAGTTTTCCACAGAAGTGACTCAGAACTTTTTTTTTTTCAGAAATCAGATACCATGAGAAGCTTGTGGCTTGCTGTTTTCCTATGTGTTGTCATCGTCGCACCCTTGAGCAACACACATAACCTCAAACTACCTTATAAATTACCGCGTACGACATTCCTGCTGAAGGCAGCGCTGGCGCAAAGGAAACGAGGACCACTGCCGCATATGATCTCTGAGATTACCGTCTGACCGCAGTCGTACTCGCGCGGTGGATTTCTCATGCAATCTTACAGCGTTTCTGTTATCTGGTACTGTAAGTGATGCAGATTTCCCCTGAAATTGCAGATCTCTGGTATGTTCTGATCATTTTGAACCAACTTCCTAGTCAAGCAGGGCCAAGGAATGTTATTTACAAACCAAAAAAAAAAAAAACTTAAGTCTCAAAACTTTCACATCAGGCCCTTTATGATTTTGCCATGAACTAAGATGTACAGTGCTTATTGGGATTGTAAAAGTACGAAACATTTACAATGCAGACATGTAAAAAACTTACACTTTATTGTATGTTCACAGTATTGCAGAAGATCAAAGCTCTCCTATGAGATTTTATAATCACAAAATCAGATTTTTTTTTTATGGTTTATATCATAAAGGTAGAAAGTTTTCTCATCTGAAACGCTGGCCTCCCAGGAACTCCTTTGATGGACCCAAACATGTGGTATTGACTTAGAGAGAGGTCGGGACCGTACCAGAATGCATGAATGTGGCAAAAACTAGCAGCCGAGTTCCTGTAATTTGCAAGGCGTGTTGAAGAGTGATGAGGTGTACAGTTCCCTCAGACAGACGCGCCTCTTCCACAAGTTGGCAAAAATCTACTCATTGATTTTCAAGTATCGGCTGCTCACAAGAACGACTGCAGTGGGCTCCGAGGCACCTCGGCCGGGTTCGTCGTTCAAGAACAAATGGCCTTACTTAAAACGTTTGCATTGCTCAAAGGTCTTACTGCGGATAAAAGTCTCGTCTCGTCAAAGGCTGGGATTAGGATCACCGCCCTCCCAAAACCTCAATCAGGTTAAAAAGGTTAATCACCTTCTAAATTGCTCACAAATCTTTGCACATCTAGACTTTGCAATATTAACTTCTCAAGTTGAGTTGGATTTGATGGTGGCAGTTTGTGGACCGAGTCTTTCACTAATAGCCGCCACAAAAGCCATTCCACAGATTTTCAATAGGGTTTAAGTTTGGGCTCTGACTAGACCATGCAAGGTGAGACACAGTGTACAGAGGTGGCCAACTTTCTGCAGAGTCAATAGCTACAGACCTTCATGTGGCCTTGATATTAGTTCACGAGCAGCACATAGAGAGCTTTATAAAATGGGTTTCCATGACCGAGCAGCTGCACCCAAGTCTCAATGCAAAGCATCGAAAGCAGCTTTGTAAAACATGCCGCCACTGGAATGCAGTGTAGATTTGTTCTCTGGAGTGACGAATTATGCTTCTCTGTCTGGCAATCCAATGGACGGGTCTGGGTTTGGCGGTTGCCAGGAGAACGGTACTGGTCTGACTGCATTATGCCAAGTGTAAAGTTTGGTGGAGGGGGTGGATAACTTCACCAATGGAGTAATCCACCAAATGGTGGGGTTGTTCTTCAGGAGTTGGGCTCAGCCCCTTAGTTCAAGTAAAAGGAACTCTTAATGCGTCAGCATACCAGGACATTTTGGACAATTTCATGCTCCCGACATGCCGACATGACTACGCACCAGTGCACAAAGCAAAGGTCCATAAAGACATGCATGAGCGAGTTTGGTGTGGAGAACTCGCCTGGACTGCACAGAGTCCTGACCTCAACCTGATCTTTGGGATGAATTAGAGCAGAGACTGCGCGCGCCAGGCCTTGTCGTCCAACATCAGTGTCTGACCTCACAAATGCGCTTCTGGAAGAATGGTCAAAAATTCTCATAAACACACTCCTAAACCTTGTGGAAAGCTTTCACAGAAGATTTGAAGCTGTTACAGCTGCAAACGGCTCGGGGCCAACATCATATTAAACTTTTTGCCTGTATACTGTATTGGCATCCATTATATATACACACACACACACACACACACACACACACACACACACACACACACACACACACACACTGTATACTGTTACACACACATTTTAATTGGAGGGTTTTTGCACATATTTTTTTTTAGCAGCTCAATACTTTAAGAATCCTATCTTTAGTATTAAAAGAGAGTAAAACAAAGTGTGTAGTATAAAGTATAAAATTTTATTTGACTCCTCCCTCATTTACATTCAGTTTAATACAATTAAGGACAATTTAAAACGATTTCATGTACATTTCATTCATTAAAAAAAAAAAAAATCTATCTTTTTCATTATGACAGAATACAGTGGGTAAACCATACACACACACACACACACACACACACACAGACACAGACACAGACACACACAGACACACACAGACACACACAGACACACACACACACTAAAACACACCATTATGTTATTACTATAACCAGCCCATCCCGTTTCCCTCGAACATTCATATCTCATCATACCAAATGCAAAAACAAGAACTTCAATTAAAACGAACACATGAATATAAATGTCAATACACACCACCACAAATAAACATCATTACAAATGGAATCTCATATAGCAATGACATCGCTCACTGCGGTGGTAAAGCTAGTGACCTCTGACCTGTGCTCATGGCAGTTTTGTTGATTTTAATAAAAGAAAAAAATAATACTACGCAGTTCTTATACAAAAGTATTGTATTGACGGTAACACTCGTATTAGGTGATCGCTGCGACATGATCGGCTCAGAAACATTAACACTAACCAAACGGAAAACTGAAAAATGATTCGGATATTCTGATTCACTTCACGAGCGTCGTACGGACGTCTATCCTGAAGCACGTTAAATATGTTTATGCTGAAATATTTCTGAGTCTGGTGTTAACGATTATTTTCCAGCAAAATTTAATGTCACATTAAATGAGAAACACCAGCGTTAGAAATATTAATATTATAAGACGGTACAAATGTTGTACTCAGAGATCCATAATCAAGATCGAGTGCAATTTTAATAATAATAATAATAATAATAATAATGATGTTATTAACAAGAGATTCAGGCTAGTTGACGGTCTAGAAGATGACGAGCATGACGGTGTTGAGGCATCAATAGCAAAAAAGCTCAGGTTTTCAAAGCTGATCTGTTAAACCCAGTAAAGGACTAAAGAGCCGCCGCATCGCTCTCTTTAGGCAGAGATGCAGAGAGGGCTAAATCCCACTGCAGCACCATAGAAGCAGGTAGAAACGGCATTCTGGGTAAAGTTGGAAAAAGTTCACCGGAGTGAATACAGACCAGCTAATCCTGAAAACCTGCTTCAAAATGTAACCGTATGTTAGTGTCTAATACAAAAACCCTACAGCAGTCCCAGTCTACAGCAGTCGCTCTACACAGCAAGGCAGCGGTGTCTGAGATGGCTCCGATTAAATGCACTGGAGGGAAATACCACCAGGAGTCCATTTCTACAGAGTTTTCAAAAGATACAGGTGATTTCAAGACCTTTTTCTTTCTTTTCTTTTTCTTCTTCATCAATTGCTCTTTCCGTCGATCGTCCTGGCAATCGTACGCAGCTCCTGTCGTCAGCGATGG
>JAAGKR010005204.1:0-42500 GCA_011419295.1 Clarias macrocephalus | reverse complement strand
GCAAGTGCCATGCCTTCAGGGTGTAGCAGCAGCAATCCAAGGCCCATCAGACCACACAGCAAGACCAAGGGTGCGGAGTAGACGGTGCCGAGTCCATAAGCCTCGACCGCTGGCCGCCCATCAGGATTAGTCCCCTTGACCCCTTCATCGTCAAGCGATTGTCGGATGCGCTGATATAACTGCGGTATAAGATGGTGCAGTTCGGCCTGCGGGCTGATCCCAGTGCTTGCGCGGTACCTTGGTGGAGGCATGACGGCACCCCGAGAATTTAATGGCGCTCGTGTCTTTAGGAACACTGTTAGTGGGTCGAGCCACAGGAGCAGCATGCCGAGGCCTAATAGACCGAAGATAATACGTGGCAGAATCACCTGCGCTAAGCTGATCAGATCTGCCAGGTTCCTAAAGGTATCCTCTGGAGTTGCGCCGACTGCCCAGTGCAGTGCCATGCAGATGGAGGAAAGAGGAAGCAGGCAGCGAGCCGTGAACACAACCACGCCCGAACAGTTCAGGTTTCCGTAGTGCCGCAACCAGCGATGTAGCAAGAATGCCCAGGTGGAAAGTGACGCCAGGGACAGGATGTAGTGTACGTTGCGCAGACGACTATCCTGAACCCGTGAGAGCGGAGTCAAAAAGACCGAAGGCTGACAAGCACCCTGTTCTTCCCGGCAGCTATGGAATGACAGAGAGAAGTAGAGAGATGCCACCGAAACGCCTAGGCAAACAAGCAAAGTGGCAGTCTCGCGCCGGACCACAGAGGGCGGTAAAGACGATGCAAGAAGTCCGGACGGTTTCTGAGTATCGGTAGACGGTGCAGGCACCAGAAGTCCATCCCAATTGAGCTGAAACGGAACATACAGGCACAGGCTGAAAAGTAAAAACGTGACCACACGTCCTTCTGAAATCACGTAGCTGTCAGAGAGCAAGGACGCAAAGCGCAGGAAGAGCACGAGCAGCGGCGGAGTCAAAAGGCGCCAGTGAGACAGCCGGCCCCGAGGACATACCCTCCGAGCCCTCCACAGGAATAAAGCCTCTGAAAACAAAACAGCAGCTCCCAAACACCACGAGACCTCAAGGTAGCCCAAAGTGAATACTTGGCCCACGGCTACGGCTCCACCGACCACCAGCCCGGCAAGCACTGGGGCCTTCAACAAGGCACCCTGGAGGATCACAACAGACAGTTCTGAGATAACATAGCACAAGACGCAACCAAACCCCAGGACCAGGAGGCCTGCTGCCATTTTCACGGGGTTGAAGCGAGCCCAGGAGGCACGACAGGTCTCTCTAACGGAGCTTAGGTAGTCCTGCATGGACGCCACCAGTTCAGGAGGAGGCGGAGTTCCATCACGGCTCGAGCTCATGTACTCAGACGAGATCTGGGAGAAGCGAGCCGTCAGTTGAGACAAACTGTCTGCTGGAATGTCTTTGGCCATGCTGGAGTAGGTCTCCAAAAAACGGTGAACCTAAAAGACCAAAAAGACAGGGGTAGAAGGATTAACAGACATCAAGGGGACTAAAGTCCACCAAGTACCTATTAACAGATATGAGATTTATCCTGAATTATACCACAGCAATCTAGAATTCTTGAGTCTGATTGGTCAATTTCCATCACAGTGACGGTGGTGCAGTTACAAATCACAGGCTTCTATTAATATTAATGCAATCACTGTAATGCGTTACTGTTTCTACAATAACGGCTCATTTACAGTATTGCAGTATTGCAATTAGCAAAAAATGACTGTGGTATGAGAGGAATAAAACATTCTGGAATGTGCTATTATTTTAAACCTTTAACGAATAACAAACCAAATCTTGCTGTCGATTATTTTCCTGTAACAGCACGCCCCCATGTGTTTCATACTTTAGCCGATCAATTGTACTTGTACCTTGATTACCCAGATTACCCACATCTCAGTCCCCCAAAAGTAATTGTGCACAGATTTATTTTAAAAAATTATAATTTTTTGTTTTTTAAATACAAAAAATATCTTTTTACAGATCCATTCATTGGCATTTTTGTATTTCTGTATATTTTTAAGGCATCTTTCGTTTCCCTATCCTCTTACATCCTCTCATTAAAAAAATTCTTCCTTTGTTGTTGTTATTATTATTATTTATACGTATTTTCATGTTCATTTATGCATTTTAATTAATACATTTTTATGATCTTATTTTGAATCTTTTTTATTATTCATCATATTTCAAAATAATGATTTTCACTTTTTGAAACATTTACTGTTAGAAAAAAATATTTAAATGATCAAAAATGTCATTTTAATGTAAAGTTTCCAACACACACAAGATATACACAGATCTCAGTCATATTCATGGCTGTAATCATCCTTACGCTTGCCCATTTTTTCTGCTTTCAACACATCAACTTTAGGGACAAAAAATGTTGACTTGCTGTCCACTATATCTCACCCACCTCAAGCTGCCACTGTAACTATAAATACTGTTGGAAGAGTTTAATTGTCAACTATTGTTCAAAAATAAACTTTATAATAGTCTTTATAATAACTTTAATAAATAAAATAATCTAAAATAATAATAATAAAAAAATCTGACAAAAAACTAATAAAGATAGTAATAAAATGATAAATAAAATAAAACTAATAATAAATTTAATTAAATGAAATAAAATTACCACCTGTGGCCAGTGCCACCTTTGTCCAGTGTAGACACCAGGAGACTGCTATGGTATAATAAAAAAAAGAGAGAATTGCGCCCTCTGCTGACCAGGTGTGTAATAGGTGAGGAAAACCACTGTCTATGGATGACTGTCTCCCTCATTCTTTATACCGATTATTGCGCTGGAGACCTGGGGCCTATCCCAGAGGAAACAGGGCACAAGGGGGGGGGTACACCCTGAACGAGGTGCCAATCCATCACAAGGCACATAAGCACACAAAATCCATTTAGCCTATCCCGTATGTGTCTCTGGACTGTAGGAGAAAACCAGAGTACCCTGAGTAAACCCACCAAGCATGCAGAGAACATGTAAACTCCACACACTCACACACTCACACACTCACACACTCACACACTCACACACTCACACACTCACACACACACCCTGGAGAAGTGAGGCCACAGCGCTAAGCACTATACCTAAAAAGTAACCGACGGTGTAATGAGAACAGAATACATATCGTGAAACCAAATTATTTATGTATTAATTTTTATATCGCAATATATTGAATTTCAATACAGCGTCCTGTCCCGAATTACATCACACTGCATTTTAAATCCGGTGTCTTAAACGATAAAACCTATGCAGTCCAGAGACACTGCTACAGTATGTAGGTATGTTTCAGCTTCCGGGTTCATACCTGTTTGACGTTGATCCAGAGCGCCTCCACCTGGCTGAGACCTACAGTTCCATCCAGTGAGGTGTTTCTGGGGAACAACGGGAGCATCACCTGACCCACGCTGCTGTAAGGGATGGGAACTCCCAGCATCAAGGCCAGGGTCGGCACTAAATCAGTCTGAGGCACCACCTCTGGCTCCACCTGCTGGTCACATAATGCACACACGGGATATCTGAGCGAACGCCTGATTATTCAAGATTCAAGATTCAAAGAACTTGATTAATCTCAGAGGGAAATTGTGTCATTTATACAGTTCAGGAGTTTAGAAAGAAAGTTAAGGACTCACGTGTGCGTCCGGAGCCGGGAACAGAGGTGAGCCGCTGTACAGGAACAAAGCAGCGTCCGTTTCCTTTTGGCTTTCTCCTCCGTGATCGCCGGTGTCGGTCATCCCGTGATCTCCCATCACCACCAGCAACGTGTCGCTCTGCAGCCGCTGTATCACTGACCTGAGATCAGAGGGGTTTAATACACTGTGTTAGAACGAGGAAAGTGGATGTCCTCACAGATCAACACAGCATCATCAGGGACCCCGTCCACCCAAATCACAAACTCATTGACGTCCTCCCGCCCAGGAGAAGGTACAGGAACATTCACAGCCGAACCAGCAGGTTCAGGTCCAGCGACTCACCTGATAACTCCGTCCATCTGACCGAGCTTCTCCGCCATGGCAGGGTGGTCGGGACCGAAGCGGTGGCCGCAGTGATCGACGCCCAGGAAGTGAGCGATCAGCACGTCCCAGTCCTCGCCGTCCACTGTGAGGACGACATACAGAGCACTCGCTGGTTAATACCTTCAATACGGCGCTTTTACCTACAGCACTGCGCTATCCGAAACCTGAAACAGTATTTCTCTCAGTCATTGATTCGGGGGTTTGAAGTAATATATAGATGTGGCACACACACACACACACACACACACACACACACACACACACACACACACACACACACACACACACACTGGTTTTAGTGTCTGTGCTCGAAAAAAACAAAGGACGAAACTCACTCATACAGTGTGGAAAACTTTAAAAAACATTAAGTAAAGAAATATATTTATATTTTTCATGTATTATTATTATTATTATATATTTTCATGTTCATTTTAGTTAATTAATTTTCCGATCTTACTGTAGATTATTTTCATTATTCATTATTTTTAAAAAATAATGATTTTTTTCACTTTTCACATTTTTAAAATTTATAACATTTAGTCTTAAAATATATATATTTAAATGATCTAAAATAAAAAAAATTTTGTTTCCTACCATATGATGATATACACACAAGATATACACAGATCAGCCATAATATTATGACCAGCATAATTCGTCAAAGTCACAGTCTAATCCTTACGCTTGCCCATTTTTTCTGCTCCCAACACATCGACTTCAGGGACAAAATGTTGACTTGCTGCCTATAATCATGTACATCTCACCCACTTCCGGCTGCCTCTGTAACTATAGCTCCTGTTACAAGGGTTAAACTGTGAGGGGACGCAGTTTAACCCTAAATGTGGGACGTCCGTATACATTCACGGCATTTGACCGACGCACTTATCCAGAACGACTTGGATTTTTCTCTCATTATACTGTACACCTGAGCAGTCGAGGTTTTAAGGGCCCTGCTCAAGGGCCCCAACAGAGGCAAGTGGGTAACGGTGGGGTTTGAACCTGGGACCTTCCAAACCACAATCCAAGGCCTTAACCACCGAGTTACCTTACGTCCCGTGTACAGCAGTACTGATCCACGGATAAATACAATATTTTGCACTAGAAAATGTTTTAAAACTCTTACAGAAGTTAGCAAGTCCTCGATTCGGTCACTGAGATCCCCGGATCTAAACCCTTGTTTTTTTTTCTCCTCATTAATACTTTTTACTTCATTTACTTTATTATTTCTCTTGAAATGTTATCATCATCCACATGAGTTCCAGTGCTGTTTTTTTTCCCCCTGAACCTCAGGTACTCACTGATGGGAAAGATGTTCTGGAGGATCCCGTTGTCCACAGTGTGCAGATCTTTGACGTTGAAGGAGGGGAACGGCAGCGAGCGATGGAACTTTTTAGGGAACAAACTGGCCCAGGTGTCGTCTCCCATGAAGACCACTCGCCTCCCTGCACACACAGATAAACAGCACTGAGAGATGCGTCAATCTGGCAACCAGGAAGTGTAACACATCTCCTGAAACATCTCTCAGATCTTCACCTTGATGTTACAGCTTTCCTTCTTCATTCCAGAAGACTAACACTGGAGACTCCTTCCATAAAATGTAAATAATTCAATCTTTTCTTAATTCAATCTTTATCTTTTCCTCTTTCTCACCTGCCTGACCGAGCTGGTGGATCAGGTTGTCCTCCAGTACGGCGCTGGACGCGAAGTTGTTCCCCACGTCTATAAAGGTGGGCAGGGAGCCGGTGGTGAAGCCCTTTATCCTCTGCATGGTGGTGGTGGGAGGATCGGCTCTGAACGTGTACAGCCTGGCGTGCGACGCCCGAGACGACACCATCTCAGCCAGAACCGGCAGCTTGTTCTCGAACGGTCTGGGAGACGTGTTTCCCGGGTCATAGCGAGCAAACTCAGATCTCAGAGCGTCGACGATGAGGATGACGACCCTACGCACGTGAGGACGCTCGTGGCAGAAGTCCGGTGAGGTCGCGTTAGATGACGGAGGCAAGATGTCTTCGCAGGTGCTCGTCCTGTTGACCTCCAGGCGCACCAGGAGGAAACCGCCCACAAAGAGGAAAATACCAACATAAAATACACAACACACCCACAGGAGCAACGCCAGGACCGGGAGCCTCTTCATCCTGTCAGAGCAAAGAAATCAACTGTGACAGAGCGTCCGGGGTCTGTGGGATTTGTGTTATTATTATTATTATTATTATTATTATTATTATTATTAGTAACAGCATTTTTTTCTTTATTACTTTAAATCGCATGCTATGTAAATATTGACCAAATATAATGTATATTAAAAAACAAACAAAAAAAAAAGATTCTGTACTAAAGCAGGTGAAAAAAAAATGGATAAAACATTAAAATAATAATTTTAAAATTTCCACTCCGTTTACAAATTTGTTTACATATTAAACAGATACTGGTGATTATGTAAATTTTTGCCAAAGTACCTTTAATAATAATAATAATAATAATAATAATAATAATAATAATAATGATAATAATACAATTAAACCTTGGATTTCAAGTATAATTCAGCATGTTTGTATACCAAACATTTGTATATCAAAGCAAATTTCCCCATAAGACATAATGACAACTCCAATAATTTGTTTAACAATCAAAAAATATTCATATTAAAATAGTTAATACAAAATATGAAGTAAAAATAAGATAAACTAACCCGCACTTCACCTTTGAAAAAAGTGAAAATAAATCCAGACAGGGAAGCATTTCAGGAACCTCTATAATCGCACATGCGCACAGACTAAAAGAATCACTGCTGTAAAGTAAAAATAAAATAAATGAACCTTTGAAAAGAACCGTGACAGAGCCGTGTTCCGTTAGTGTGTGTGCGTGTGTGTGCGCGAGTGTCATGAAACCTCTCTAATGGTCTCTCTAAACCTCCACTAATGGAAACTCTGGTTTCTTACAGAGAGAGTCTGGATCTTTAACAAAGGAACCTCTCTGACAACACTTACTTTTGCTTTACGCACACACATACACACGCACACACATGCACACACACATGTGCGCGGTCATAGTGTTATAGTAAACAGTACACGCATGCACAGATGTAGACTATACAAATGACGCACGTGCACTGAGACCGATTATGGGAGACGATTACCCACAATTCCACAGCGTGAGAACGAGAAGAGCCAGTTGTGATCACGTGATGTATATAGTACTCGTATATCAAGACCTCACTCGTTTAACAAATTAAAATATATTTTTAAAATTTGCTTGTCTTGAAAAAACTTTCGCAGACCAAATTACACAATCCAAGGTTCCACTGTAATAATAATGTCTAAATTATTATAAAAAAAAACTTTGATGTGACTTTAAATACTTAAAATAAAAAAAATCTAAAATAATTAGAAAATTAAAAATACTTTTCAATGATAATTCAATGGATTGTTTTGTCCTAACATGTAAAAAAATGTCTAATTATTTGTTAATTAGACATAACAAATACACACACACACACACACACACACACACACACACACACACACAGTCAGCCAAAAATAATATATACACCCTTCAGAAAAGGAAAAACATTTAAATATTTTATTACATAAATATTTTCATACTAAATTTGTTGCTATATGTTATGATAATAGTATTATAATATTATACATATTATATTAGTATAATATACTTCATACTATTTTTCTTTAGCTAAAGTTTGTATACATTTTTCATTTTTTGGCCGACTCTGTATGTACATATAGGATTTTTGTGTTTATCCATTTTTGTTTTAAATAAAATCATGCCTCACAAGTTTTTGATTGTATTGTTCTTTTTATTATTTAGATTGTTATTACTTTATTTAAACAATTTAATTAATTTGTGACTTTGTGTCTGTAGTTCACAGACATTCCGCAGATCAGGAATCAAGTAAATAACAATTGATGTGAAATTGCAGGCAGATCTGGATGTGATTTATATTGTCTTGTATATTATTTATATTCTCCTAAAATCAGTCTGTTATTGGAAAAACACTGGATGGGAAAATAAGCAGGTTTAAAGAGAGATGTGTAAAGCAAAGCACAATTTTATCACCAGGAAACACTCAGTCAGTCACCCACACACACACACACACACACACACACACACACACACACACACACACATTCTCTTAGGAGTTAGACTCAGACACACACAGAGTTTCAGTAGGTATATTAGATCAGATCTCTGGAAGGTGTTTGGAGTCAACCTGTGCATTCTGCATGTTTTATACTGACCTTGCAAATCACCTGCTGTCTTTGTCTGTGTTTCAGGAGAAAACACACACCGCACACACTCTGAGAAAAGCTCCAGTGTGGCTCTCACATCCCCCTGCACGAACACTCTGATCACAGCTGCAGTTTTATTCTAACTATCAGATCAGATTCACGCAGCGACGACATTGAGACTCGGTGTTACACCGGTACAGTATATTTGTTTTCCCACCCGTATTTAGAAAACCCCGCCTCCTGCTCTGTGATTGGTTGCTCATTTAACTGTCGTTATTATACATATTACACAAAACGCGAAGGATAATCTTCAGATTAAACCTTTTTTAAACCATATTTGTTACTTGTGGACTTAAAATGTTATATGTACAGTGTCATATTGTATTCCTGTTGTTGTGGTAACGTTAGTTGTTGTTATAGATGTTGATTAAAAAATAAACAATTTATGAACGATTTATTATTCCTTGATTTGTGCACAAACTTTATATAAAATTTATAACAGAAACAAATACCGCTCAAGAACAGAAACAAAAACCCCTCGGAAGAAAACGTCCCGCGGTGACGAACAAGCCTTTCCTTCCAATCGTAACACGGTCACCAACACAAATCAGCCAATTACGATGCAGGAGGCGGGATTTTCCGGAATATGGGTGTGAACACCTGCAACTTTCCGACACGTTTTTTCACTTCCGTCACAATATGACAATACGCGCATGCGCAACACAGCAGTCACTTCCGGGTTCTACTTTTCAAATGAACAGTCTGTCGTTAAAGGCTGTCCTCTGTGTGTGTTTGTGATAGAAACAGCAGAAGTAGAACCAAAAACACACAAAATGCTGTTTACACACACACACACACACACTAAGCTGAGGTTTCTGAATGTGCTATTATTTACATTTGTTTCTGGTGTGAAAGAAACTTACAGATTATTTAATATTTTTTGGTAACATTTAATTCACTATTTTTTATAACAATTTATTCTTATAACAATATTTATAGTAAACAATAAATATAGTTAATATTTAATTCATTATATTTATAACATAAAGAATTTTATTACTCAAAATGTCCTTTATTATCCCTTCACATTATGTATCCTGTTCAAAGGAAAGCGTTGAGCATTTCCCAGGAGACACGGGGCACGAGGCGGCGGTACACCTTGGACGCAAGGCACGCACCTTGTTTCCACCGATGCCACCAATTGTTAATCAGTTCTTTTTTTTTCCAGACAGTCAAAGCACCGGCCCTCAGACACAAACACCAGTTCCAAGGCCGTACCACCACATTGCTGGACCAGAACAAAGAACTGCTTACATGAGGAGCTGTGAGGCGGAAATATCACCACCAACAACTAAAAAAAAGTTGTGACTGCCATCCATAATGTAGTCAATGTAACATTAATGTAGTTAATGTGTAGTGTAGTGCAGTGTTGTATCTACCACAAAAGAAAAAGCACCTTAATTGCGTTCTAGTAATCCGCCTTCAAGCGATGTAATAAATTATATATAACACTCGGGAGCATGCTGCTACAGTAAAGTAACTATGATGTGACACAACATATATATGAAGCTACACTGGTAAACAGACACGTTTTATGATAAAAATTTACTGTATGCACCAAAATGTGACATTTTTAAACAAGTCAGATTTAGCTATTCATATATTAATAACAAATTGCTGAGCTTCCTTTAGTGGCTTTGTTTGAGAACAACAACTAGTTTTGTTCTTCTTAACAGATCTTCAAACAGCATGTAGATGTCTATGATAAGGCCTAGGTCGAGCAGGTTATTTAGAAAATGTAACTAGGCGGCACGGTTGCATTGTGACCTTGCACCTGCAAGGTCAAACTATGAGTTACAAGTGTTTGTTTCCTCCCACGGTGCAAAGACATGCACATAAGGTTAATTGGTGTTTCCAAATTGTCCATAGTGTGTGTATAAAGTTCAATTTAGCTTCGAGTCATGAAGCAGGATAAACATTGTAAAGACCAGAATGGTAATATTCATGCAACGAGCTTTAATCTTACTCTTTAACTTAAATTTGATTTCTAAATGCAGTAACAGTGCTGAGAAAACAGAATTGAAGAGCTTGAAAAAAGAAAAAACAAATCAAATGCAGTGTTGAAAAACAGTTGGAATAAAAATAGAAATAAAGATCAAATTTGAGAAGTAGTTTAGTATGAATGCTTGAATAATTATAATAATAAACAAAGCAGCGATTAAGAGGTAAAGGGGGCCAAGCACTTAAGACCAGGCGCCACTGGGACTCCTGTTCCTGAGGTGCTGCCTCCCTTCCTGTTTGTCTGATGTGTGATGTGATGTCAAAACGGTTCATCCATAATCCTTAAAATGATTTCAGCTTTTTCAGGTTGGTTCTCTAATGATCGGGCAACAGTCGTGGGCGAAAGATTTATTCACTGAGATTTTTTAATCTTACTTTAAAAATGTACATTTGATTTCTGAGTGTGTTAACAGTGCTGAGAAAACAGAAAATTAAACAGCTAGGGGGAAAAATATTCTTTATTTATATGTAGCTGTAGATTTTCTTGAACTGAACAGAACAGCAAATGTTTTTGGAATAATTGATCTTCCGACATAAAAATGTACAAAGTGGGAACAGAAAGAGAACACACAGGTTTATCTTATTGACTGGAGGTCGACTCGGGGCTCGGGATTTCAGGCAACGGTTTAAACTCGAAGTCATCGTCGTCATCTGCTGGTACGGGCTTCACCTCCACTGAGGCAGGGCTTTGTGTCTTGGATAAATTCCCATAAATAGCCATGGCCTAAAGACAAGACAGAGGGAGAAAAGGTTGAGGATAATCTGAACATCATTACCATGTTAAAGCACTGATTTAATGAACATGGATTTGTGTTTTACAGACTACTGCATCATTTTCTAGCTGTTAATCTGGAAACATTTCAAACATTCCATGATAAATATGTCAATCATATGACTCATTTATTTCTCTCTGGTTTTTGGTGTTGAAGTATTGAGAGACGCAGACCTGTGTGACCATGCTGGACACGTCTCCCGTGTTGGACGGCAGAATGACGGTGTTTGACTGTTTTGCCAGGTTGGAGAAAGCGGAGATGTATTGTTCGGCCACGCTGAAGGACACCGCTGCTTTTCCGTTCTGATAAACACGCACACAGACACATGCTCATAGAGTATAAACTGTGAGTACAAAATTGTTAATACAATGCCAACAATGCTGTAATTCTTAGAATTATGACGCTTTCTTAGAATTTCCCTTAAATTTAGGACTAAATCTTGGTAAAGATAAAAATTATTCACAAAACTTCTTAGCCCTAAAAGCAGCTCCTAAAGCAAAAATTGTTAAGAGTAGAGAGGAGGACTTTTAAGAGACTTAAGAGTTTCTATAGCAAAGGACAAAATGGCGGAAGGAAGAAATATTCTCCAAACACTGAACGTAAAGCTAAAAGTAAACATTACCCTTCTGTCCAATTTGGTTTTCTTGTTCTTTTACTTCCTACCATCTCTCTTGGACTGTTGGCTACATACCATCCAAAAGTGTAACTTAAACCTAAAATCATGTAAATTGGTAAAAGGTGAGCCATTTTAATATAAAATGGATTACAAGTAATAAAATCAGTACGGTAAATAAATGTTAGAACTTAAATTTAGCAACTACTGTGCTTCAAAAATCTTTTTTGAAAAAAAAAAAATTGGTTGCTTCAAAAGTAGATACATTTTCAACATTTGGCTGTTTAATTATCTTTAAGATATTTAGCCTATAACAGGAACTTTGCATAAAGTAGCCTGCATTCAATTTCTTCATATACAAACATTATGATTTCACTGTCAATTCTACTATCATGTGTTCTATTTTCACAAAGCACCCATTTTAAGACCTTTACAGAGGTCAGAGGTTTTTATTTTATTTTATCAAACAATCACAGTCCTTGAATTGCTGCATCATCCCTAGCAACGGAGTCAACCACACCTCCTCACTAAGATGAAGGTCTTTGTACTTTCCTTACTCAGAGTTTCTCTGAGAAGTTTCCTAAATCACTTTTAGTCTAAGACTCCCAATTAGGACTTTCAAGCTAAGATAGGAGCTCTCTGAGAGAATTCTAAAACGCTTTGAGAATACGGGCCCTGGTTTTATCAATATTTTAAGTCTCTCTCTCTTTCACACACACACACACACACACACACACACACACACACACACACACACACACACACACACACACAGTAGCGTACCTTCTGACTCAGCGCATCAGCGAGAATTGTAATAGCCTTTGCTTTAGCTTCCGCTTTAGCCAACAAAGCATTAGCCTCTCCTGTAATACAAACACATTATAGTATAATGAACACACACAAACATTCTGATGACAAAAATGTGTTCTCGCTTCTCTGTATTGTATCTCACACAGTTTTAAACACACAGCACCTGCAGCTTTGTTGATTTGCTCTGCTTTCTCTGCCTCAGAAGCCAGAATCTGCGCTCGCTTGCGTCCCTCCGCCACGTTGATGGCCGACTCCCTCGTCCCCTCAGACTCCAGAACCGTCGCCCTCTTCTTCCGCTCCGCTTCCACCTGCACAGGAGCCACATGTCAGTCTCATACCGGGTGAAATGTACACGGCTTGCCAAAAACCTCTCCTTCTCACACACGCACGCACGCACACAGGGTCACGCCCATTTTATTGGAATTTCAGAATTTCTTATAAAGTGAGTGACCGTTCTCACCTGCATCTGCATGGACTCTTTGACGCGCGGTGGAACGTGAATGTCCTTGATCTCGTAGCGGAGGCAGCGAATCCCCCAGTCGTCCGACGCCTGGTTGATGGAGTGAACGATGTTGGCGTTCAGTGACTCTCTCTCCTGAGGAACAGCAGCACAGGGTTTAATAAATCGGAAATATGTTATCTGAACATGAAAGGATTTGCTCATGGTGTACGGGGAATAAATTTTAAAAAAGACTACATGGAATGCTTTTATAGGAAAATAATAAAGGTAACAGTTTTTTTTCTGTAACAGCACACCCGCAAGTGTTGTATTCCACTGTTTAAGTTGCTAGTTTAAATCTGAATGTGGAAGCTTTAACCGGTGTATTTAACAAAGTGCATTTCTTTCCTTTTATTTTAAGATGACAGACACCTGTATTTCACTGAACCCCACCAGGGAAATGGGTGGAGCAAAGAAATACTGTTTTGCAAGATCTCGCAAAGAAACTAAATAAATCTTGTACTTCGATATATACACAGATTCTAAATGCTCTGATGGAGGAGTCTGATGATCGATGTTTTAGAATCTAATCTACAAAAGAAAAAACAAAAATAACAAGTACTTCTAAAAACAATCAATTCATAGGTGTGATTTCTGGAAGCCATCTAGCAATGAGTCTTCGTAAACTGACCCGGATTTATTCTCAGCAATCGCGCTCTTTTTTTTTTTTCCTTTCCACGGTACTATTTCACAATGAACATTTAAACACATCATTTTGCGCTCATTTTAATCTTATTTTTTTGTTTTTATTATTTGTTAAATCATGACTTTGTTCACTTTGACCCTGAGAGTCTTTTCTGTAAATTAAACCTCCTACTATATACAAAAATTCTGCATTTTAAGATGAGATGTTCTATGAACGTGAGCCTCCAACTCCAACTAAATTACCCTGAAAACTTTATCCAGAGTGAGTTTTCCTAACTCCGATCTCATGGTGGTCTGAGCCAGCTGCGTCACTGCATACTCGGGGTCCTCGACTCCGTAACTGGCCTGGAGACGACCAGGAAAAAGAATTTAATAAAATATATTAAAAATTAAGTCATAAATGCGAGTACTGTGGATCAGGACAAACCTTAAAGGGGTCGAGTATCCTCAGGTACAGAACTCCATCGATCTGTAGTGTCACGTTGTCTGACAGACAGATAAACACACTGATGAACAGATGCACAACAATCACGAGCAGGCCAAAGCCTCGGCATGAAAACTAAACATCTATATAACTGAGGAGATTTTCATATACTAATCATAAATGATCAAGTGTTCCTTCTGTCTGGAAGGAATAAAAAAAAATGCTGACTATTTGCAGAAATGTTAAAATAAACATTAAAAAAATTTGAATCATGACCAGAGTTTATAATTAATGCTGCTACTTATCATAATTCTAAAATCTACTCAGTTTATGTCAGTCCTAATTTTATATCAATTCTACAAAAAAAGAAAAAAAGAAAAGAAACCTTCAGTCACTTCCTGAGCTTCCTCTACTGGAGAACCTGAAAACACAATTCCTCTTCCACTTGGTGTCAAAAACATGAGCCTAATACTTCAGACTCACCCAGAGACACTGCAGACTGCTCAGGCACGTCGATCACGATCTCTTTAAGGCTCTGCACGTAGCGAATTCTGTCCAGAATCGGGATTAATAAATTCAGCCCCTGGAGAAAACAAGGCATCGATCTCAGTATAACGTGTCAGCTTTATTCTCGGCTTATGTCATGGCAAGAAATGATCGCTCAGTAAGTAAGGATGTCTTTATTTATGGGATTTATGGATATTAGATTATTATAAAACAAACTGGGGAGGATTGAAACATTCTATTCGAGCTTGAAACCACAGTGTGTGAAATTTCAGTAAAACTATATATTCTTCATTTTGTATTAATTATTTACAACATACATGCACTGTGTATAATTTTTTATTTTTTATTTAGTATATTCCTGATTTTTTCGAACACCCTACATGTTCAAATTAGGCTTATTAGACATGTTCATGTTTAACTATTAATAAATCAATCAATCATTAATTATTAGACACGAGGGGGAAAAAAATCAATTCAGTTACGCATCATGATTCCTTTGTGTGTTGATTTATTTATCGCCACAGCGACACCAAAGTTGATTTTCTATTCATATATAAAAGTATGTTTGCATTTGAGGTGGTAATACAGTATGGTGACGCTCCACTACAATCCTACAGGTGGCGCTCTAAACTACTCACACACTGACAGGCAGAGCAGAGTCACATGTGGTCTGAGCGAATTGTCACAAACCTTGTCATAACCTTGGGATATTTATAAAATTGTGATAATTACAAAATCTCAATATTAATAGACATAGTTATTGTGATAACATGGTATGGGGTGATCCCTGGTGATTCCCATCCCTAATATTTTACTAGCCCAAAACACAAATTTTCAACCATGAAAAAAGTAGCCTGGAAAATCACTCAATCTGGCAACGCTGTGGTGGTCGAGAAGTGCAAAACAAAATAAAACCGAAAACAAAATAATAAATCCAAAAACAAAACTGAAAACAAAATATCAAATCTTGAAATGAAATATTAAATTCTTACTGTTGATCTTGATCTTAAGAACTGAATTCGCAAACCACACCTACTTTTTATTGTATTTTTTGATTCTTACAAATGACTGGATGAGACATCGGTCACTCAAAATATACAGGAAGTACTGCAGCCTCATGCTCATTTAAACACGCGAGGCTGCAGGACGACTTGTATGTTTAGAGTGACAGATGTCTCGTCCAGTCAGCAATAAGAATTTCATTCGCAACCTTTACCTGTCTTTCTCGGTTTGACTGAATTGTCGTTGTGTTTTCTATTTTGTTGTTTAAATTATTTTGTTTTTGAATTTGTTATTTTGTTTCAGTTTTTTCTCTGTTTTGTTATTTTGTTTTCGCTTTTGTTATTTTGTTTTGCACTTCTCGGCCAACATACAACAGTCCGTCGGTTTCTTTTCCAGAAGGTCAATATCTTGTTGAACTGCAAGTTCGTCCTTTTGTGGTGTCCAGGTAAATAAATGCATGTGCATTATTATCCAAAACAACCATTACTGCTTAAATACTTAGGGGCAATTAACCAACTAATGATTAATTATTAACACCCCTAATTTCAATATGTTCTTATTTTGCTTCAATTAATTTTGCTTGGTTTTGCAATATTTCCTGTATTTGTCTATATATGAGATATGAGTGTGTGTGTGTGTGTGTGTGTGTGTGTGTGTGTGTGTGTGTGTGTGTGTGTGTGTGTATGAGATATTACTAACCTTTCATGTTTTCCTGTACAGAACTGTACTTTACAACAGAAGTCTAAGATCATGCAAATTCTTTCTTTACGCAAGCGCTTCCGAAAATTCAGACAAAAGGTTAACATTTCAAGATCTAAATCTCAAATTGTCGTCTCAGATAAGGAATTGTTCTATAAAAGGGAAGAATTTGAGGTATTTGTAAATTAACACCATAATTCGTTAAGGAAGACTTCCAGTGCTTCCAGTCACTTTTGCATGTGACATTAGATGAAAACTAGATGAAAGTTGTTTAACTGAAAAAAGAAAAAGCCTGTGTCCACATCATTAAGTGAGGATAAATCTGGCACAGACTAACAAATGTGCTGAAAATCAATCAATCAGAGACTGGAAGGAGACCACCAACCCGCCATCGTCACATTGCTGTGCAGTGTTGCCAGTCTGGAGGTTTTTTCACCCTAATAAAATTTTGTTTAATTCAAAATTAAACTAATTTAGCACTGGGGTCTGACACCTGTAGGGTCTGGGTTTGATCCCCACCTCGGGTCTGTGTGTGTGTTTGCGTGTTCTCTCCATGGATTGACATACATTTTATCTCTGTACACATATGAGTAGTAGAAGTTAAAGGCTCAGGCACCCAAATGGAGCAGGTTGGTGGTGTTGAGGTTTGAACCTGCCACCTTACAATCGACATTGCAGGATAAGCGATATATAGAATGAGTGAGTGAGTGAGTGAGTGAGATGTGTGTGTATACAGCATAAATATGCAGGGTTCCAGCCCTGACTAGGCAGGATTTGGGGAATGTGATCTGGCAACCATGGCAAGCCTGGCTAGTTTGAGAAAGGGAAAATAAGAGTTTTACACATACAAAATTTATACATTATTTAATAAATAAACAGTTTTTTTCCTTCCCTTCAGAAATGAGTCAAACACAGAGCTGTAGTGAGACTGGATTCTGCACTGTGGTTGTTAAACTATGCAATTAATCTGCAGTTTGTGTGGGAGGAGCAACGTGTACAGGCCACAGAACAACTACAGACCCTTACACCACCAGTAGTATCAGGTAAGCATACAGATCAATACTGTACCGGCTCGAGGATTCTGTGGAAGCGGCCCATCCTCTCCACCACCCAGGCTTCCTGCTGCGGCACGAACAGGATCACTGTGTTCATGGGAAGGCTGGAGGCCCAGCGCTGCTGCTGAGCTCGAGTCCCCCAAAACACCGGGACGGTCCGACATGGTTGCTAGAAACACAAACGCACAAACACACACAAAGTTTTCCCATGTTTATTTTCTGTCTAAACAAGCCCATAACATTATCGCCCATTTGTGAGCTCATATAAGAAGAGAGCCTCCCCAAGCTTGTTTAGCAGCTCTGTTGAGAATGGAACGGAAACATCCTCAAACACCAACCGAGAAAAACTTCAAAATTAATCAATGCTTACAGATTTATTGGATTCTCAAGGGCCAGAATTGGAACATTATCAGGAAAAAGGTTCAACAATCAACAGTGCTCGTTACAGTAAGACGCTTATTGAAGAGCTGAAGACTAAACTTTGAATTAAACACAGAGGACGGATATCCAAGGGCATCGTGATCTCGCATAACGATGTACGTCCACACACTTCTGCCCACACTGGCGACACTTTTTGGTTTTTGAGGTGTAAAAGCTCCTCCCTATAGTCCTGGGCCTGTATTCACAAAGCTTCTTAAGCCTAAAAGTTGCTCCTAGTGACGAAATTCTAAGAAAAATCTTAGAATTAGGGCATTTTCTTAGAATTTCGCCTTAAATTTAGGATTAAATCTTAGTAAAGATAAAAATGATTCACAAAACATCTTAGCCCTAAAAACAGCTCCTAAGGTAAAATTTGTTAAGAGTAGAGAGGACTTTTAAGAGGCTTAAGAGTTTCTCTAGCAGAGGACAAAATGGCGGAAGGAAGAAATATTCTCCAAACAATGGACGTAAAGCTAAAAGTAAACACTGCTTTTCTGTCCAATTTGGTTTTCTTGTTGTTTTACTTCCTTCCATCTGTCTTGGATTGTTGGATACATACAATTCAAAAGTGCAAATTAAATAAACTGTCCCACAATCATGTAAATTGTAAAAGCTGAGACAGTTTGCTCCCATCAATCTAAAATGGATTACAAGTAATAAAATCAGTACGATAAATAAATGTAAGAACTTAAATATAGTAACTACTGTGTGGAAATTGGTTCTTCAAAAGTAGACAAATTTTCAACATTTAGCTGTTTAATTATCTTTAAGACATTTAGCCTAGAAACTTTGCATAATGTAGCCTGTACTCATGATTATACAATTTCTTCATATACAAAAATTATGATTTCACTGTTTCACTATTATCATGTTTATATGTTTTCACAAAGAGCACATTTCAAATCCTTTGCAGAGGTCACAGGATATTTTTTATTAATCAATCACAGTCCTTGATTTGCTGCATCATCCCTAGCAACGAGAACCACGCCCACTCACTAAGATAAAAGTTTTTCTACTTTCCTTACTCAGAGTTGCTCTAAAAAGTTTCCTAAATCACCTTTAGTCTAGGACTCCCAGCTAGGACTTTTTAAGCTAAGATAGGAGCTCTCTGAGAGAATTCTAAGAAGCTTTGTGAATACGGGCCCTGATCTCCCTCCATCAGACCGTCACCTGTTTGGTCCCTTGAAAGCAGCCCTACGAGGATGGAGATTCACTTCTGATGAAGAACTGAAGACAGCGTGCATTTGTGGCTCACAGCTCAGACTAAAACATTTTTAATGAGGGAATATGAAACCTTGTTGTCAGACAGACAAAGTGTATTGAAAAGCAAGGAGATTATGTCGGAAAATGCCGATTTATATGTGATTAGACAGACAGACAGAGAAGTGTTTAAGAGGGACAGGAAAGCTGATGGAGTTACAACAGAGAATCTGTAGAAACTCAAAGGTTTTAGACTAAAATTATTAATACAATCATAGAATTTTTAAATAGATAAAACATATGATTATAAAATGAATAAATGACGTCACTGCATGCTGCTGCATGGAACTTTTAGTTTGAAATCCAACTGAAATTAAACTGAAATCCAACTGAAATCCTGACTCTGTATCCTCGCGTGCGGAGCTCGCGCTGTCATTCACAAATGACACTCACCTTTAAAAGCCCACTTCCGGCCCGACACACTACCGTCCTCAGCATATTGTACTAACTAATAACAAGCACTTTCCCTATTAGGAATAATGAGTAATGAATTCTGTCTTTCTTCACACGTTTTAAACCTTCACTTTCACACACAGCTCGTTCTCTCCACACCTGCACTAGCGTAACGTTGCAACCGGTTACATCACTGGTACCTTTCTCCTACCCGTTTTCCGAAATAAAGAAAAAAACCAACCCCGCCTTCATGTTCTGTGATTGGTCAAGTATCTGACCAGGAACTGCCTGTAATTAGTGAATGCGCGTGCGCGCTGAACCATTGGTCAGTTTAACATCCAATCGGCGGGCTATGCACGAGCGGATTGGCTGATGTAGCGTAGGAGGCGGGATTTTGTCGAAAAAGGAGTGCGTTCAACGTTTTGTCGTGGGGTACAGCGATAAAATAGATCCGGGGTGCGTGCTGGAAACACGATCAAGCAACATGTCGTTCCGGATAAAAATTAAAATAAAAAACAGAATGGACACTACAATCAATGTTGTGTTTCAATCTTTCTTTTTTTGCAATAGTCAATTTTTTAAATACAAATATAAAAGACGAAATCTCAGCATTCCTAAATGACAGTTTAGTGCATTCCTGCATTTCTTACTTTATCAAAAGAGATCTTTTTCTTTTTCTTTTGCACTAAAAAGCACAGATAACCTTCTCAAATATGTTTTTAATCTTCTATAAGACTAGCCCTGGCAATTCAAATAATAGGTTTATAATAATATACTTATACACCGGAATGCATGGCTTTTACCACATAATCAGAATTTTTAAAATGTGGTTGTTGATATGATAATGTTTCCTATGAGGAGCTTTAATGTAATCAGTGATATTATTATTTCAGGTTGAAGGCCACATACACGTCTATCTGTCTGTCTTTTTGTACGGCAGAACTCTCTATCTAACTTATTAATACAGAGAACCCACATTCAGGTGGCACGATGGTGTAGTGGTTAGAACTGGCACCTTGCACATGCAACAACATAAATTAACAACACGACATAAATTAACACAACATAAATTAACAACGCACTATACCAGAACCAGCTAGCTAACTAAGAGATCTAATTAGCTGACTAGCTCAGATATGACAGATTTACATTTTTAACTTAACCTAAAAAAAAACTATCAATTTCTATACAAAGAGACAACAATAGACAAAGTGCAAATGTGCAACTTCCATGAATGATATAACAGCAAGAGGCGAAGCAGGAAAGGTCCCGGAGATGGAATTAAGCAATCAACCAGCATGATACATTCCTCACTATGGGGTGTATAACCCGCAAAAACCAGGAAAGATTTGTATTGTCTTTGATTGCTCTGTAAGGTTTCAGAATACTTCTCTGAATGAGAATCTTCTGACTGGGCCTGACCTCACAAACAATACCCTTGTTGGAGTCTTATGTTGCTTCCGGAAAAGGCAGGTAGCCATCATGTGTGATGTAGAGCGTATGTTCCATCAGTTTCATGGTGCCCCAAAGGCTCATGACTACCTTAGGTTCTTGTGGTGGCAAGAAGGCAAGTTCCACCCTCAGTTTTTCGCATGAAAGTCCATTTGTTCGGAGCTGCATCCTCACGTGGATGTGCAAACTTCGGGCTAAAATACCTCGCCTCACAAGGTGAAGGCAAGTTTAATCAAGCTGCAGTGAAGTTTATACAGCGTAATTTTTACGTTGAAAGGAAGCCAGAGATCTCTGCAATACTGGGAAGCTTCGCTTGCACAAATTTATTACCAATAGCAAGAAGGTGGTCACCACAATCCCAAAGGAGGAATGTACTGAAGATTCAACTGACTTTGATTTGGCCCTAGGAGAATCTAAGGTAGAGAGGGCGCTCGGAGTTCATTGGTGTGTATCTTCAGACAAGTTCCATTTTAGAGTACTAGTAAAGGAAAATCCTTTCAGACGAGTGCTGTCGACAATTGCTTCCATTTTTGATCCTCTTGGGTTCGTCGCTCCCTTCATTTTGGTTGGGAAAAGGACCTTACAAAGGATGTGCAACGACAAGATAGGCTGGGACGAACCACTTCCTGATGACCTCAGGCCACATTGGGAAGCTTGGCTACAGGACCTCCATAACCTATCGTTGGTAAAGATACCACGTTGTTATGTGCCATCAACATTTAAAGATGTCCAGCAATATGAGCTGCACCATTTCGCTGATGCCAGTGTGTCAGGCTGTGGAGCACCTCAGAACAGTGACCAAGTCGGGAAAGATATACTGATCACACATTATGGGTAAAGCAAGAGTTACCCCAACAAAGGTAACCACAATTCCAAGATTGGAGCTCTCGGCTGCAGTTGTAGCCACAAGAGCTGTGGGCAGTGGTGGCTCAGTGGGCTATGGCACTGAGTTACTGATCAGAAGATTGGCGGTTCAGCCAGGTTTCCATTGTTGGGCCCTTGAGCAAGGCCCTTAACCCTACCTGCTCTGTATCAGATTCTCTTCAAAAGAGAACTAGAATTTCATGGTGCCTCTGAATACTACTGGACTTGTGCATACTACAAGTATATTATATCAACACTGATGCAAGACGTTCCACATATTTGTAGCCAACCGAATTCAGCAGATCAGGACATGTACTGAGCCTAGTCAGTGGAGATATGTTGCTTCAGATCAGAACCCAGCTGACCATGCCTCCCGGGGGCTCTCTGTAATGGAACTTATGAAATCCAACTGGCAACTGGCATGGATTGTTTCGGCCCATTTTATGTTAAAGAAAGAAGAAAATAGTTGAAGAGATACGGACTCCTGTTCACCTGCATGTGCTCACGAGATGTTCATCTTGAAGTACTGGACAATCTTAGCACTGATGCTTTTCTTAAAGCTCTGCGTTGTTTCGTTGCAATACGTGGCAATGTAAGTCAGCTGCATAGTGATCAAGGTACCATCTTTATTGGTGCAAAGGGCGAGTTCCAGGAATTGATGAAGGGAATGAACAAAACAGCTGTACCTTCGTCAGAAGCTGATGTGCAAATTCCCAGATAACTGACACATGAAACCTCTCTAATGACATTCGCGCACACACACGGTAACGGAATCTCTGCTTTCTTACATAGAGGCTCTGGATGTTTAACAAGGAATCTCTCTAATGACACTAACTTTTGCTTTACGCACACACACACATACACAGTGTTATAGTCAACAAATCACGCATGCACGCTGAGACCGAGCATGGGAGATGATTACCCACAATCCCACAGTGCGAAAAAGAGAAAAGCCATTGACTTACTCTTTTCAATGTGGCATCAATTTCAACATTCTGTGGGTATAAAAAGGCTGGTATTGTCAGTAAGTCATTCCAAGTTCATCATTCAAACAGCCATGAACACACCACGTCACTTAATGGACGAGCAGCGCCACCTGGCCATGGCGTGCCTTCGTGTCGGTGGCAGCCAGTCAGATGTTGCTCGTGAACTTGGTGTGTCTCAAAGTCTCATCAGCAGACTTGCATCAAGACACAGAACTACTGGCAGAGTTCATGACAGACCCAGGAGTGGAGCCCCACGAGTGACAGACCGCAACAATGACCAGTACCTAAGGACCTATGCACTCAGAAATCGTTATGCAACTGTCACACAGCTGCAGGCCTGTTTTACGAGATGTGAGGAGTACTAGGGTTTCCAGACAAACCATTCACAACCAACTCCACCGCTTTGGCTTGAATACCAGACGACCGTTGCAGGTGACTCCACTGTCACCAAGACACCGCGGTGAACTTTGCAGTGGGCACAAGACCATGTGACCTGAACAATGCAGCAGTGGTCTGATGAGTGTCGGGTCACCTTGCACAGAAATGATGGTTGTCACCGTTGCTGGATGAGGCGAGGTGAGCGATACACTGAGGTCAACATGGTTCCCAGGGTTTGCTTTGGTGGAGGAGGTGCAACAGTCTGGGCAGGCATCACCAGTCAGCGCAAAACAGATTTGGTTATTGTAGATGGCTCAGTCACTGCACGTTCTTACCTCAGAGACATCATAGAACCCATCATCATCCCTAAATTACGCCAGCACATTACGCCAACTTTCGGTTCATGGATGATAATGATCCACCACATCGTGGCAGAATTG
Organism: Clarias macrocephalus; assembly: GCA_011419295.1. NCBI lineage: Eukaryota > Metazoa > Chordata > Actinopteri > Siluriformes > Clariidae > Clarias > Clarias macrocephalus. The sequence goes on along the minus strand of JAAGKR010005204.1, from coordinate 18,934 downwards.
TCACAGCTCGACTTCAGGAAGTTGGTGTGCCTCATATGATATGGCCATCAATGTCCCCTGACCTGAACCCCATAGAGCACATCTGGGACCAGTTGAAGCAGAGACTGGATGATCGTACCCCACCCCCACGTAACCTGGCAGAACTGCGTGTAGCACTTGTGGAAGAGCGGAACGCATTGCCTCAGAACAACATCATGAGGCTAGAGTCAGCATTAGACGTCGCTGTCATTGCGGCAAATGCTGGAAACACCCGCTATTGATATTGTCAATTTTTGTTATTGTCTAATTTTTTTGGGTAATAAATATTAAACTAATGAAAATGGCTACAGTATGGATTATTTATTTATTTATTTATTTATTAAAATTGATTAATAATTATTTTGATGTACATTTAAAAATAAATGATTACACAGACAATTTTTGTGGCAATGAAACAGATAATTTGTCAAATGACAGTTGGGGTGTTTTTATTATTTAAAAAGTAATAGTAATTGTAAAGATATGTATGAAAATGAATGCACTTTGGTACACTCTATTCTGAGTTGCAAAAAATGACAAATCAACAAAATTCAATAACATTTTTGCTATAGAAATTTCAAATGTAAACCCAACTGTACTATAAGGCACTCTATCCTTTCTAATAACTACAACCCTTCCCCTTGCAATGTTCAGTTTGATATTAATTCAGTTGTTTTTTATTCATTTTTTGCAAAAAAAAAACAAAACAAACAAAAACAAAACAAAACAAAAAAGATTGCAAAATTAAATCAAGCTAAATGAGAAAAAGGTTGTAGTTATTAGCAGTGATAGAGTGGATTATAGTACTACTGGTTTTACATGTGTAATCCACATAACGAAAAAGCTTTTGATTTTTTTTTTTTTGTAAAAATTTATTTTAAAAAACATTATTTAACTTAATATTGCAAAGGGAATGGTTGTAGTTATTAGCAAGGATAAAGTGGATTATAGTACAGTACAATTATTATTATTATTATTATTATTATTATTATTATTATTATTAATAATAATAATAATAATAATAATAAAAAACACCCCGACTTTCATTTAACAAATTATCTGTACCCAACACATGGTTGGGTCTTGATCATGCACTTTTTAGACGGTCCCTTAGTGACTCCATCGCTATAAACCGCCGGTGTTATGTTCTAAAATGCCTCCCTGCCACGGATTGCCCCCCCCCCCCCCCACATAATCTCTATCAAATATTATATTAGAACATAAATTCATAGGTTTATGATTTATAAATTGCACCAAACGAATTTGATTATAAAATAAGCAAAATAAAAAAGACATGTTGTATAGAGAAAAAATATAGAAATTATATATATTTTTCATATACATGGATATTTCTATATTGCTTATTTATAATAAAAATCGTTGCGTGTAATTTTTTTATAAAAATAAACAATATTTATTTAGTGTAAACATTTTTGTATTACATGACAAACCCCTGAAAAATTAATGTGTCATAAAATAAACATTATATGAGAATTTGTGTCTTAATTTTCGTGTATTCATTTGTCACGTGCCTAGGGTTAATCATAATAGTAAACATATATTTGATAATAAAGATATAATATATTTGATAATAATAATAATATGACTTTTTGATTGTGATGTCCTAATATATCTGATAGAGATTTTGTGGGGGGTGCATTCCGTGGAAGGGTGGCATTTTAGCGCATAACACCAACTTTACCGCGGTTCACCTCCGTTGCTCAAATTTCCCCCTCTTGGTCGACGACTGCAAGTGACGTCACTCCCCATACAATCACGCCCCACAGTATAGACCCGCCCCTGACGCTGATTGACAGGTTTCCGTGTAACGCGTTGGAAATGGCGAGTGCGTTCGAGTTTTGGCGGGCTACATGCGCGACGCAGAGAAAAAAAGTGACAATGCAGACGTGGGAATTGACGGATCATGACTTGTAAGACGTGGGAAATGCAAATGGACTTTGCCTTTTCATTTGAAATTTGGCAGTCAGTGTGCGTTCGCGAAGGCGAAAAAGCAAACGGTAATGCAAACTTTGCAATTGCATTAGAATTATGTCCCACTTTATGCGTCCACATATGGAAAACGCAATTTCAAATGCAATTTGCAATTCCTTCTGAAAAATGTCCGGGATATCGTTCCATAATTACCCACAATTCCGCAGCGCAAGAGAAAGAGAGAGAAAAAAAAGTGACATTTTTGAACAAGTCAGATTTAGCTATTCATATATTAATAACAAATTGCTGCGCTTCCTTTAGTGGCTTTGTTTGAGAACAACAACTAGCGTCGTTCTTCAGATCTTCAAACAGCATGTAGATGTCTATGATAAGCCCTACAGTAGGTCGACCAGGTTGTTATTTGCATAGTGGTTAGCATTGTGACCTTGAACCTCCAAGGTCAAACTATGAGTGATGAGTGTTTGTTTACTGATGTAGCTTCATGTGTGTGGTGTGTTACACCATCATTATTTTCCTTCCATGCTCACAATTATTTTGAAGATGGGACGGTGGCATAGCGGTCAGGACTGTGGTCTTGCACCTCCAGGGGCGGGGTTCTGTTCCCGCTTCGGGTCTGTGTGAGTGGAGTTTGCATGTTCTTGGTGGATTTCCTCCCGCAGTCCAAAGACAGGTAAATAAGGTTAATTGGTGTTTCTAAAGTCATGAAGCAGGATGTTATATTTTACACCATTATAAACATTATAACACCAGAATGGTAAAATTCATGCGACGAGGTTTAATTTTAATCTTAAATCTGATTTCTAAATGCGATAACAGTGCTGAGAAAACAGAACTGAACAGCTTGAAAAAAAGAGAAGAAAAATCAAAAGCGGTGCTTAAAAAAGTCGGAATAGAAATAGAGATAAAGATCAAACCTGAGAAGTAGTTTAGTATGAATGCTTGAGTAATTATACTAATAAACAGAGCAGTGATTAAGAGGTAAAGGGGGCCAAGCATTTAAGGGTCTGCAGGTACGGGCTTCACCTCCACTGAGGCCGAGCTTTGTGTCTTAGGGTGCTTTCACACCTGCCTTATTTAGTACGTTGAATCGCACTAGAGTTCGATTTCCATCTTGGTGCGGTTCGTTTGGGCAGGTGTGAATGCAGCAATCGCACTCTAGTTCGGTCCAAAATCGGACCAATCGGTACGCTTTCAAACGAACACTGGAGCGGTTCGTTTGTGGTGAGAACATGTTCCGAACTTGAACAGACCCAACTGCAAAACGTACTGCACATTTTTGGACTAATCCAGCTGCCGTAGTCAACTGCGTTGTGCATTGTGGGATGAGGACTAGTATTAGTAAACAATTTTAAACAGCGTGAGAAAGGGCATAACATTACCTGATGGATTGTTGGTGATATTTCCGGAAGAAGACCACGTCACAGTTTCGCAAAATTAATGCGCGCCTCCTCCTGAAGTGACTTGCGATGCGCCTTCGCTGTTTGTAGTGCATTAAAACAGTGTTTTCCATCCGCATCCGCGCTTCATTCTCAAATTGTATGCTTTGTCTGTATTGATGTATATAAAAAATATAGCACACAACGACCAGGGTTAGGCATTAGGCTGCGAAGTCTCTCCATACTAAAGAGCGGCATGTTGTCTGCCGGCTTTTCCTCCTGTCTTTGTTTACTTCCGGGAGTTCCTTTGCTAATTTCCTGCACGTCAATTCTGACCAATCGAAAAGCAGATTAGGAAATACGTTCAGTGACGCATGTGGCCAACGAGTGATGTGGAAACCAAAACGGCAGAAAAACGCTACAATGTATCTGTTGTTGCACTTGGTCCGGACCAAATGAAGAGAACCACAGGTGTGAAAGCACCCTTAGATAAAATCCTGTAAATAGCCATGGCCTAAAGACAAGACAGAGGGACAAAGGATTGAGGATAATCTAAACATCACTGTCATGTGAAGGCACTGATTTAATGAACCTGGATTTGTGTTTTACAGACTTGTTTTCTACCTGTTAATCTGGAAACATTTTAAAGCTCCATGATAAATATGTCAATTATAAGACTCATTTATTTCTCTCTCTGGTTCTTGGTGTTGAAGGCTTCAGAGACCTGACCATCCTGGACACGTCTCCCGTGTTGGACAGCAGAATGAGATAGCAGAGATGTATTGCTCGGCCATGCTGAAGGACGCCGCTGCGTTTCCGTTCTGATAAACACGCGCACACACGTGCACATAGAGTACAAACTGTACAAAATTGTTAATAGAACTGCAACAACTCTGTAAAATATACAACAATCGTAATGCTGTATTATAGGCAAAAAAAATAGCTGCTTTAAACCAATACGTCATCAAAAAAAGAAAATATACTAATGCTGCACTTTAAATGTACTACATGTCCTACATGTGCCAAAATAATAATAATAATAATAATAATAATAATAAAACACAATAATATTTCTGCAATGCAATGCAACATGTGATTGCTCAACAATAAAAGAATGACAGGGGGAAGTGCATCCATTCTAACCCCAGCACTACACAGAATCTGAATGAACAAAAAACATGAATTAAAATAAAGACAATAAATATCAAAATGAAAAACTAATTTAATTTAGGGCCTCCGAGTGGCGCAGTGGTAAAAGCGCTCGCCCTATCACCTGGAGATCGCAAGTTCATATTCCGGGTGATGCTGTAACCTCTCGCAGCTGGAGGTCTAGAGAGAGCTGATTGGCCGAGCTCTCTCAGAGGGGAGGGATGAGAGGTACTTAGTGCTCCCACATTAATCACGGCTCTACAACCAATCAGGGGCGCCTGTGAGCTCGCGCAAGCGGAAGGAGCGGATAGCGCCGTCCTCCGAGTGTGTTACGCCGCCCCCTACGGTGCGTGAGCGAGCAGTACGAAAAGATGCGGTCGGCTGGCGTCACGTGGTTCGGAGGAAACGCGTGATAGTCTTCGGCCCTCCCGGCTGAGTGGTAGTAGTAGCCGTAATGTGGGAGCGCCCCCTAGTGACGGGGAGGAATTGGACACGACTAAATTAGGTAGAAAATCGGGGAAAAATCAAAAAAAAAAAAGTAGTTTAATTTGATTCTTTGAGAAATCATACTCAGGAACAAAGCAGAGATTAAGGGGGGTCAAGAACTTTCTGACTCCTTAGTGCCAGATGAAGACTAGAAGCCACTGGGAGCTCGAGCTCATCCTGAGGTACTGCCTCACTTCCTGTTTGATGTGTGATGTAAAGCGCCACTTGTTTAAGGATTCTGGCATACTGTATATTAAAACAAACTGTATAGAGAAGTCACTATAACTTATTCAGGTTGGGCTCAAGACTATGATCTAATGTCTCTAATTGGGCTTGTGTAGGTAAAGCGACAAACAAACAAAACAGAAAAAAATACTGGGAAAAAAAACAACAACTTATAATGCCGTATCTCCGTGTCAGATCTGACTTTGGACGTCCTGAAGTATCAGAGGAAAGCAGAGCTTCTAGTCTGTCCAGTGTAGCTGCTGGTATTGGTGTTAATGTGTGTCTATGCACGTCCTCCTGGAAGCACTAGAGGACAGAAAAGTCATCTACGGGCTGCCATAGACTCCCATATTATTATTATTAATAATAATTCTGTGTTCTACTGCTTGTTCCACTGCCCTGAAACGCCTGTGTATTTTTCATTCTTTGTTGTAATTTTGTGTTTCCATTTTCTGTTATTTGTTTGTTTGTTTATTTATTTATTCATTTATTTTCCTTTCTTATGTACTTATTACATCAAAATGTTTAATTAAGAGTTTAAGAGTTTCTCTGTGGAATGTAAGGGGTTTGCATGGTAAACTTAAAATACAGAAGGTTTTAGATTCTCTTCCCTTCAAAAAATAACTTTTCCTCTAAGCAATCGAAAACCTTGTCTGTCTTATGTGATGAGCCAGGTTATGTGGATGTCTGACGCACTCTTAATCCTCTACAAACAGAATTTACATGTGACTCTTTTCCTCATAAGTCCTATTCCAGGATCGATTACCTTTTTGTTCCCGGTGCAATTTTGCAATATGTCTCCCGTTGTATTATAAACTACACTGTTATCTCCGGCCATGCTATAGTAACATTAGACATGGCAGTGGGAGGCCTCACAAGATCTTAGTGGATCTGGCAATTTAACACACTTTTGCTTAAAGATAATCAGTTTCTTTCATATCTTAGTTCTGAATGTAAGATTTTTTTGGTCAGTCAATTCAGAGACAGTTGATGACCCATCCCTGCTATGGGAGACTTGTAAAGCTTACATTAGAGGATTAGTCATATCTTATTCCATTACAAAAAAGTGGACACAAATAGAGAAACAGAAGCGCTTAGAACTTGAACTTGAAAGGGCTCAAGAAGTATGGAACTCCAAAGTGTTTGAATTAAATAAATAAATAGGACATGCTGAAATAAATAACTCTATGAATAAATAAGACACAGATATGTAATATGAGAATGATATTGTGAAATAATGGAACAAATTTGGAGAAAAAAAAAGCTTATTATTGTGAAAAATATTGCTCTCTGCTATATAAATGTATTTATTATTATGAAATAATATTTCATGGTCATTATTTTTCCCAATAACAGAGATTATTGCAGAGGCATTTTATTTAATTCCAGCTGTTTTTATTTAAGTCAGTATTTATTTCAATATCCCGTTTTTCCTGATGGCCTATTTATTTCAGGATGCGACTTTTCAGTAGAATGAGTCGTTCTGTCAATCAAGAGCGATAGGGCGGAGCCAGCTGTGTGATTGGTTGCTCCTTTATTCAGACGTAAGTATCAGCGCATGAAGTATGGATTTAGGTGTAAGGGCGCAATACGTGTCCTGTGCAGTAGTTGGCAGAACAGAGTCTACTGCACTGTAAACCCTAATGCTCAAAGTAATTAAACACATTGAGTGCTGTTAACTTAAATTATTGCAATTAGGTCAAATTAATGGACCTTTTTGAGTATTTATGAGATTGTAGAAATGACACTTTTCAAGTTAGCTGAACAAATTTTATATTTTATGTAATCGTAAGTACTTAAATAACAGTAACTGTCACCTTAAACTTCCACCAATGTGAACTCTATAGAGCACTGGTGGTTCAGTGGTAAGTGTTTCGCCTGCCATGCGGAAGGCCCGGGTTAAATTCCCGGGTTGGATTGTCTGCAAAAATTTATTTGATTTGCACAATTTCAACAAACTCAAAAATTGATAGTTCTGTTTACTTAAAATTGGAAACATCATTACTTAAAAAATTTGATGTAACTGATTACCTCAAATATTTTGAGTCTTACCAACTTAATCGGGTTTACAGTGTGGTAAATTATCCCTCTCTATCTGATCTGCTAAAATGAGCAGAACTGACTGAAGTTCACACCAGTCCGCCATCTTCCGTGACTTTGGACTTTAGACTTCCTGGCCCACAGCAGCCTGCCACATCCCACATCATAATACACTGACTCATTACTGTGGAGATTTATTTTTAACACAACTTACTAGAATAAAAATATAACGCAATACAGAAATAAATGCTTATTTAAGCATATTATTTGAAGTATCACTGAACATATATTGGGTCATATTTGGGTCAACAAAGGAAAGAACATTAAGACAAACAACATATAAAACTATAAAGACAATATTTTAGCTAGTCGGGGGGGGGGGGGCATCATCTTGATGCAGTCAGTGTCAGATATACCACTTATCAGTGTAAGCTGCAAGTGCAGCAGGGTCGTGATGATGAACCAGCGCCTGCTGATGATGACCCACACGTCTCCCCTGATCTACCAGAGCCGAGGGAAAAGAATGGGAATAAAACTCAACAGGTCATCTGGAATAAAACCAGTAGCAGCATCAGCTCATGCTAGTCATTATTGTAGTCAATATTAATTAAAAATAATATTTTCTCAGCCTTATTTTGAATTGATATTGACTACAATAGTAATTAAAATGAGTAACTAGTAACTAGCCCGAGCTAATGCTGCCTCTGATTTTATTCCACTTGACCTGTTCAGTTGATTCCCATCCTTTTCACTTGGCTCGGGTATAGAAGAGGAGAGACGCTGGTCAACATCATCACTGACCCTGAGGCTGCTGGATCCAGACTCGCTGTCCCTGACCGTAATGTCAGAGCTGTCAGAGCCTGCGCAACTGCAAAAGGCAAAATCTGATAATCTGAAGAATTTCACAGCATCTGCTTTTAAAGCTTTTTCTTCTTATCGCATAAACTTTCAGCTCCACCTTTTCTTTTCTTTTTTTTTTCGTTTTCATCCACGGCAATTATTAATTCTTTGCTGTATTGAGAAATGATCCATATCTCTCCCTCTGTAAATTAAAAGTTAAAGGGGGCGTGTTTCAGAACAGGTCATGGAATAGGATTACAATACATTCACATTCACACACACTGTATAAGCATAATGTTTCTCCTCATAAACAGCTAATATGGAATAATATATGGAATAATAATGGAATATATATGTTAAATATAAAAACAAATACATTTTCTATGATAATTGGGTTAAAAATTATATTCTAACGGTATCTCAATTGATAAATAATAAAGGATATTTGCTTACGTACTCTGAATTCTTAGAGAAATTTGGTATTCCAATACCTCCACATGAATTATTGTGGTTGACGCAACACCAGCAGGATTTGTGAGACTTCTGCAAGGCTTTAATGATTCCTTTAAGTATTCAATGATTTAAAAAAATTGTTAAAATGGTATTGATATTAAAGACAGAAAATGTAATAACAAATTTTTAAGATGTTTGATTCACTGCCCTGCAACATTTCGTCATAAATACTTTTGGAATAGCCAATTTGAAAATATTGACTGGAAATTGATTTGGACATATAACAAGAAATACTGTGTTAATAACAAAGTTAGTGAAGTATACGTTAAAATGATACACATAATTTATCCATCTAACCAATTTCTCAAGAGATATAAAGCTGATCTTTCTGAATTTTGTTCTTTTTGTGGAATGTATGTGGAATCTGTTTTGCATCTCTTTTTGAATGTATATATGTAAACCTTTTTTGGATTGATGTTGAATCTTTATTTACTACACTGAGTGGATAAATTAATATAAGTAAAAGATGTTATATTTTATTATGATAAAAAAGATATCGAGAAGAGTCACATTTTCATGTTAAATCTTTTAATATTACTAGGTAAATTCTATATACACAAATGTAAGTGGTCATTAAGAATATGTCGCCTAATATCTCCCATTACAAGGTGGATTTGAAAATTTATTTGGAAACATTACAAGGAGTTTTAAGCCGGAAAGCAACTAGAACTATGAATATATTTAAAGAACTTAATTCCTCCTTTCTATCATAATTGTAAGTACACCCCTCTTGTTTTTGTTATTGTTGTTTTGTTGCTGTGTTGTTATTGTTAAAAAAATGAATCATAAAAATGGTTAATATTTAAAAAATAATAATAACTAACTAACTAACTAAATAAATAAATAAATAGGCCATCGGGAAAAACTGAATTTTGAAATAAATACTGACTTTGATAAAATGACATTTTGGAATAAAAACATCTGGAATTAAATAAAATGCCTCTGCAATAATCTCTGTTATTGGGAAAAATATTGAGCATGAAATATTATTTTATAATAATAAGTACATTTATATAGCGGAGAACAATATTTTTCACAATAATAAGCTTTTTTTTTTTTTCAAATGTGTTCCATTATTTCACAATATCATCCTCATATTACATATCTGTGTCTTATTTATTCATAGAGTTATTTATTTCATCATGTCTTATTTATTTATTTAATTTTGAACACTTTGGAGTTCCATAGGCAACACTATGGTGGGCAAGAAGTGCAAAATGAAATAACAAAACCAAAAACAAAATAACAAATCTTGAATTTAATTCTTACCGCTGATCTTGATCTTAAGAATTGAATTCGCAAACCACACCTACTTTTTTCGGTTTGTTAAATCTTACCAATGATTGGACGAGACATCTGTCACTCAAAATATAAAGGAAGTACTGCTGGCTCATGGACATTTAAACGGTGTGAGTCTGCAGCACTTCTAGAGTGACAGAAGTCTCGTCCAATCAGCGATAAGAATTTCATTCACAAACTATACCTACCTTTTCCGGTTTGACTGAATTGTCGTTGTGTTTTCTGGTTTATTTTGTTGTCGTTTATTTATTTATTTTTTTCTTTTTCAATTTTGTTATTTTGTTTTCTAATTTGTTGTCGTGTTTTCGGTTTTATCATTTTGTTTTGCGCTCCTTGGCCACTGTACAACACTCTGATTCTCTGTTTCTTTTCCAGAAGGTCAATATCTTGTTGAACTGCAAGTTCGCCCTCTTGTGGTGTCCAAAATAAATAAACGCGTGTGTCCAAAACATACTGGTCAAATACCTTGAGGCAATGAATCAACTAATGATTAATTATTAACATCCCTAATTTCAATATGGTCTTCAATTCATTTTATATTCTGGAACCAATAAACTGTTAACCCCGTAAAACCAGCCTTAGAAATCTTATATTTGGTTTCGCAATATTTCCTCTATTTGTTTATATCTACTCATATTTGTAGATATGAGTGTGTGTGAGAAAATTCTGACTAAAGGTTAACAAATCAAGATGTAAATCTTTGTCTTGTCGTCTCAGATAAGGAACTGTTTGATAAAGGGGGGAATTTGTGGTATTTGTAAATTAACCCCATAATTCATTAAAGAGCAGTTCCAGTGCTGAAAAAAAATAAATAAATAAAAAATTCATGGTTCACACACGGTTTTTCCTTCTTCTTCTAATCCATACCAGGTGATTATATTTCACTATTTGTGTACAGGCTTATTTGGAAATTCTCAGCATGTTTTTCTCATCTGCAATTCTGTTTTTTCTGGACTGTCCAGACCATCCTGACCACCCTGAATCTGAAACACTCCAATTCTCACAATCTAGTGCTATTTCTGAAAAGAGCCTATGACACACACACACACACACACAGATACAATACACTGCCACAGTGCTGAAACGCTCCTATAAGGCACGTTATAGCCAACAGATAGGGCCACATGTTGGTTTAGTGGTTAGGGGTGTAATGGACCACAAAACCCACGGTTCAGGTGAAAGCACATTTTTTTGCGGGTCACAAACAGTGTCAGGGAACTTACTCAAAAAACTAGTCTACTACAAATGAGTAATTACTACTTTAAAATTGTAATTTAATTACATTACTGATTATTACATGTAAAAAGTAATCAGATTACTAATTACGTTACTTTGAAAGCATCTGTCACGGCGTGTGCCTTAACCTGTTGTCGCTCCACGCTCCCTGCGTAGGCGTCCCCACCTTCTCGTTAACTGATGCTGCCACGCAAAATGTAATTTTAAAATGAATTTTGACTAATTTTTAAACACTACATTTGTAACGATAGTAATGTTATTGACATTGGAAACAGTAATCAAACTACATGCATTTAGAATATAATGCGTTACATTACTGCGTTATCAGGAAAAGTAATTAGATTACAGTAACACCTTACACACTAACGCCTTATACCCGACTCTGGTCACGAATCGGATCATTTTTCAGGTCAGGGGGGGGAAAAAGAGAGAGAGAGAGAGAGAGAGAGAGAGAGTGTCATTTAGTTTGTTTCGATTTATTACTTAATGCAGGGAACCTTAGATGACAACTACACTGAAAATGTTCCATGTTTAAATAAAATACTCAGCTGTCACATTTTGAAAGTTGTTAAATTGAGTTAAATTGAAAAAAGCAATAGCCTGTGTTCACATCATTAAGGGGAGGGGGAGGGAATCTGGCACGGACTAACAAATGTGCTACAAAACCAGCACCCAAAATTGGCAGGTTGGTGGTGCTGAGACCATCCGATTGATATTGCAGGATAAGCAGTAGAGAGAGAGCGTGAGTGTGATATGTGCGTACACATCATAAGTATGCGCGTTCCAGCACTGACTAGGCAGGATTTTGGGAGTATAATCTGGCAACCATGGTAAGCCTAGCTAGTTTGAGCAGGGAAAAATAAGAGTTGTACACATACAAAATTAATAAATAAATGATTAAATAAATAGTTTTTTCTTCCATTTAGAAATGAGTCACAAACACAGAGCTGTAGTGAGACTGGATTTGCACTGTGATGGTTAAACTATGCAATTAATCTGCAGTTTGTGTGCGAGGAGCAACGTGTACGGACCGCAAAACAACTACAGACCGTGCGAAAGACCCGGGTTCCCGATTCCCAACAACTGCAACAACAGTTTATTTGATTTGCAACAAGTTCAACAAACTCAAAAATTTATAGTTTACTTAAAATTGGAAACATCATTACTTTAAAAAATTTATGTAACTGATTACCTCAAATTTTTTGAGTTTTGCCAACTTAATCGGGTTTACGGTGTGTGTGAAAAGTGTTTAAGTGCCAGACATACTGTGTGAACGGCTCTACATCACCAAAATTGTACAAAAAAAATGCCATGATGCAAAAAAAAAAAAAAAAAAAGTGCTACGTACACTGTAATAAGTTACATAAATTTTTAAGTGATGATGTTTCCAACTTTAAGTAACTATAAATTTTTGAGTTTGTTGAACTTGTTGCAAATCAAATAAATAGTTGCTGCTATCACCACATCAGACAAGCCGGGCCGGGGATCGAACGCGCGCCGTTAACGTGGCAGGCGAAACACCTATAGAGTTTTACTTAGTTTTACTCCCGGTGACAAAAAACTCGTATAATTTGTGCCTCCACATCCACAGGATCATCATTAAAAGTGCACGTTATGCTCAATAAACCTCTGAAACAAACTTACCCTGGAACAGAACCTACTACCGAGCAGGTTATCTTCAGAGAGTGAGTTGCTATGGTTACAAACATACCCAGAAAGTTACCTCCGTTTTTGGAACCGAAAGTTGAGGATATCCACTAACTTACTCTTAAACTTACCCGGGTATGTCACATAACCTGCTTTCTGGAATAACCCCCTGGACGTGGCAGCTGATGGAAATAAAGTTTTTCCTGATAATACAGAGAGAAAAGAGCTTGACATGTCTCTGCTGTGTGTCAGAGGTGTGTGTGTGTGTGTGGAAATGTAATTTAATTCCCTAAAACACAGCTGTTTGCTTACATAAACACACTGTATCACACTTTAAATCTCTGCCTTTCCTTTTATCTTTATTTATATGATTTGTTTCTGAAAAATACTTTCTTTAGAATAATTTCTCAGAGTTGCTCAAACACTAGACTTTAAACTCATTTTAATGTCTCAGTATTGTATTGAAATTGATTAAGTACACTTTTTAAATGAGTATATTTTGTTAAACCTGTTAAAAAAAGGTATGTTTCATTTGATGTCATGACTGCGTGCACATCTGTATGTCTCCTCCCAGCTGTTTTTAACTGGCAAAGTGATGAAAATCAGACTGAAGGAAAAAAAATCTTAATCGTTATGCATGATTGCAGATTGATAAAATCATCCTGTTTGTTGCATTAAATTAATTAAAATTTTTATTTAGAATTAATATTGATATGATGACACTCACGCAATTCCCACCTTTTAATCAAATCAGACCAAAAAAAATTAAATGAAAGTTTCTGTCCTGTAAGTCTACAAGTGAGAGAATCCTATAGCCATCCGGTCCAGTACGGTGATGAGACGCTTCGCCACAGTAAAACATTTAAACTGTAAAAACGTACATTTGTGAATGATGACTAAGAGCACACTGCAGTCGTTCCTGTAAACATTCAGTGATGGAACACCTGTGCTCTCCAAGCACTAGTGAAACACTGGGATAAGTGCATTAATGTAGCAGGGTTTTATATAGAGAAATAAAGGGACATAGAAGGGAAAATGCCTGTGGATCCAGCCACTATGTATAATTATTTGTATAAAAACATGAACAAAAGAATTCCAGGGATAATTGTACTAGCCACTGATGAAGTGTTAAAGGTATAGTTTGTTCGGAAGTTGGGTGTACTGTAGATAAGGTTAATTGGTGTTTCCAAATTGTCCATAGTGTGTGCACTGTATGCGTGTATAAAAATTGATTTAGGCTCGAGTCATGAAGGAGGATAAACATTATAAACACCAGAATGGTAGTATTCAGGCAACAAGGTTTAATTTTAATCTCTAAATGTGATAACAGTGCTGAGAAAACAGAATTGAACAGCTTGAAAAAAAGAGAGAAAAAAAATCAAAAGCGGTGTTGAAAAACGTTGGAATAAAAATCAAGCTAAAGATCAAACTTGAAAAGTAGTTTCATATGAATGCTTGAGTGATACTAATAAACAGAGCAGCGATTAAGAGGTAAAGGGGGCCAAGCAATTTCTGGCCCCTTAGTGCCAGAGAAAGACCAGACGCCACTGGGACATCGAGCTATTCCTGAGGTATTGCCTTCCTTCCTGTGTGTCTCATGTGTGACGTGATGTCAAAACGTTTCCTCCATAATCCTTAAACGATTTCGACTTTTTCAGGTTGGTCTGCGATCTACAACTTCTCTAATGATTGGACAACAGTCGTGGGAGATAGTTTTATTCACGGAGATTTTTTTAAACTTACTTTAAAAATGTACATTTGATTTCTTAGTGTGCCAACAGTGCCAAGAAAGCAGAAACAGCTTGGGGGAAAATATTCTTTATTTATACAGTACAGACCAAAAGTTTAGACACCCCTTCTCATTCAGCGAGTTTTCTTTATTGCGTTCTTTAGCCCAAACGCGTCTCTTCTGCTCGTTGCCTGTCCTTAGCAGTGGTTTCCTAGCAGATATTCTACCATGAAGGCCTGATTCACACAGTCTCCTCTTAACAGTTGTTCTAGAGACGTGTCTGCTGCTAGAACTCTGTGTGCCATTGACCTGCTCTCTGATCTGAGCTGCTGTTAACCTGCGATTTCTGAGGCTGGTGACTCGGATGAACTTATCCTCCGCAGCAGAGGCGACTCTCGGTCTTCCTTTCCTGGGCCGGTCCGCATGTGAGCCAGTTTCTTTGTAGTGCTTCATGGTTTTTGTGACTGCACTTGGGGACACTTTCAAAGTTTTCCCAATTTTTCAGACTGACTGACCTTAGTAATGATGCCACTCGTTTTTCTTCACTTAGCTGCTTTTTTCTTGCCATAATACAAATTCAAACTCTTTAAATGAGAAGGTGTGTCCAAACTTTTGGTCTGTACTGTATGTAGCTGTAGGTTTTCTTGAACTGAACAGAACAGCTAATGTCTGGAATAATTGATGATCCGACATAAAAATGTACAAACGTGGGAACAGAAAGAGAACACACGGGTTTATCTTATTGACGGGAGGTCGACTCGGGGCTCGGGATTTCAGGCAGTGGTTTAAACTCGAAGTCATTGTCTGCAGGTACGGGCTTCACCTCCACTGAGGCAGGGCTTTGTGTCTTGGATAAAGTCTCGTAAATAGCAATGGCCTAAAGACAAGACAGAGGGAGGAAAGGTTGAGGATAATCTGAACATCACTGCCATGTTAAAGCACTGATTTAATGAACCTGGATTTGTGTTTCACAGACTATTGAATCATTTTCTAGTTGTTAATCTGGAAACATTTGAAAGCTCCACAATAAATGTCAATCATGAGACTCATTTTTTTTTCTCTCCCTCTCTCAGGTTCTTGGTGTTGAATGATTGAGAGACTCAGACCTGTGTGATCGTGCTGGACACGTCTCCTGTGTTGGACGGCAGAATGTCGGTGTTTGAAGGTGTTTTCTCCAGGTTGGAGAAAGCGGAAATGCATTGCTCGTCCACACCGAAGGACGTTGCTGTGTTTCCGTTCTGATAAACACTCGTGCGCACGTGCACATAGTGTACAAAATTGCTAATATAACTCCAACAACTCTGTAAAACATAGCACAATCTTAAGGCTGTATTATATGCAAAAAAAAAAAAATAATAATCTGCTTAAATAGCTGCTAAACCAATTTGTCATCAAAAAAAAAATATTATACTAATGCTGCATTTTAAATGTACTACATGTCCTACATGTGCCATTTTAAAAATAATAATAAAAAAAATAATAATAACAATAATAATATTTCTGCAATGCAGTGCAACATGTGATTGCTTAACATAAGCAGCAGAGGGTAAAGAGAGTAATGTGACAACTGCCAGATTCAGTGCTTATATAGAACAAAATGAATGAAAAATAACAATAATAAAAAGAACGACAGGGGAAAGTGAATCCATTCTAACAGCAGCACTACACAGAATCTATAGTAAACAAAAAACATTAATTAAAATACAGTGAAACCTTGGATTACGAGCATAATTCGTTCCGGAGGCAGTTCCAAAACACTCATAAACCAAATCAACTTTTCCAATAAGAAATAATGAAAACTCAAATTATTTGTTCCACAGCCCAAAAAGATAAAATACATAAAAATAATTAATACAATATATAAAGTTAAAATAAAACTAATTAACCTGCACTTTACCTGACAGATAAGTGTTTCCGTTTGTGCGCGCAAACGGTGTGTGTGTGTGTGTGTGTGTGTGTGTGTGTGGAATTAGCCCCTTCCCTCACCTGGTCTTACACAGTAAAACTCCCTCTCCCTCCTCCACCTCGCTTTTTTAAGTTTCACAACAATCACACACAACGAAAACACTGTTATAACGGGAAAAAAAGAAATCTCTCTAATGACACTCGCGTGAGCGCCTACTAACGGAATCACTGCTGTAAAGTAAAAAAAAAAAAAAAGAGCAGAGCGACAGAGCAGAGTTTAAGTAAAGCAGAGTGTGTGTCTATGTGTGTGTGAAGCCGAGGAGGGGGGTGTAAAGCCGAGAGAATGTGGGTGTCAAATTACGCGCGCATACACATATAGGAGAGAGCTGAAACAGCGGTTAATTATACCAGTAAGGGACGAGCACTAAGACCCAGCAGGGAAGACGATTACCCACAATTCCGCAGCGCAAGAGAGAAAAAAAAACATTGGCTCAGTTGTGATCACATGACGCTCGGTGTCAAAATAAGAGTTGCATGCGTGTTACATGATACTCTGTACTCGTAAACCAAGACTTTCGCTCAGTTTCCAAGTCAAAAATTATAAAAAAATCATTGCTCATCTTGCGGAACACTCGTAAACCGTGTTACTCGTAATCCGAGGTTCCACTGTAAAGAAAATAAAGATCAAAATTAAAAAGTAGTCTAATTTGATTCTTTGAGAAATCATACTCATGAACAAAGCAGCGATTAATAGATTAAGGGGGGCCAAGCACTTTCTGACTCCTTAGTGCCAGATGAAGACCAGAAGCCACTGGGAGCTTAAGCTCGTCCTGAGGTACTGCCTCACTTCCTGTTTGATGTGTGATGTAAAGTGCAACTTATTTAAGTATTCTGGGTGAACTGTGTATACCAGGCATACTGTATATTAAAACAAACTGTATAGAGAAATCACTGTAATTTAATCAGGTTGGGCTTAAGACACGGTGATCTAATGTCTTTAATCACTTATTTGTAGGCAAAGCGACAAACAAACAAAACAAAACAAAAATACTGGAAAAAATATTCAAAATGTCGTATCTCCGTGTCAGATCTGACTTTGGATGTCCTGAAGTATCAGATGAAAGCAGAGCTTCTATTCTAGCCAGTGTAGCTGCTGGTATTGGTGTGAATGTGTGTCTACACACATCCTCCTGGTAGCGCAGAAAAGTCATCTACGGGCTGTCATAGACTCCCATATTATTATTATTATTATTAATAATAATAATAATAATAATAATAATAATAATAATAATAAATACATATATGTAGCTAACCTTATAGTACTGGTATCTATACCATCAATATTTTAAGTCTCACACACACACACACACACACACACACACACACACACACACACACACACACACACACACACAGTAGCGTACCTTCTGACTCAGCGCATCAGCAAGAATCGTAATAGCCTTTGCTGTAGCATCCGCTTTAACCAACAAAGCAATAGACTCCCCTGTAATACAAACACATTAAATTATAATGAACACACCCACACACACCCACACACAGCCAGCCTGATGACAACATGTGTTCTCGCCTCTTTGTGTTGTATCTCACACAGCTTTAAACACACAGCACCTGTAGCTTTGTTGATCTGCGCTGCTTTTTCTCCCTCAGAAGCCAGAATCTGCACTTGTTTGCGTCCCTCTGCCAAGTTGATGGCCGACTCCCTCGTCCCCTCAGACTCCGGAACCGTCGCCCTCTTTTTCCACTCCGCTACCACCTGCACAGGAGCCACACGTCAGTCTCATACCGGGTGAAATGTACACAGCAAACCTCATGGCTACAAGTTTATTAGCAAGTCAGGATTCTCTCTCTCTCTCACACACACACACACACACACACACACACACACACACACACACATCTCAGATGCACTCAGGTTATTACACAGAAATAGACAAAATAACCTTACAGTCCAAGCTCTATGACGTGAAGTCAGACTTGAAGTTTGTCGATTAAAATCGTAAGTTGATCATGATGCAGATACAGTTCTGATTCAGACGGCTTCTGGTTTAAATGGTGTTTTTTTTTTTTTTTTTTGGTTGTTGAAAACTGTTTATGAATCTTTCGATTGATTTACACTTACTGAAGTGTACTAACTATCTGATTTTGGTACACATAATCTGAAATGACAGAAATGACAGAAACTAAACTATGCTGAGAGCTAATTCATAATTCTACCAGTAACGCAGCTTAGCCACTGCAGCGCTTCGGCCATCATCGATAGAAACCTTTTTGCACGCCATTGCCCCGCCCACGTCTGGACAGCAAAAGGGACAGTATTAGTTAACGTTACCTGCACATCATTTTCAGAAGTGTAAGCACTGAATGAGCAAAGGCAAGCAAACGCCACCAAATCCATCACAGATCACAGATTTGTACACCGTCTGAGGTAATCACTTTATGATGTCTACGGTGGCCGAGAAATGCACAACAAAAAACTGAAAACAAAATACCAAATCAG
>JAAGKR010005203.1:25694-38194 GCA_011419295.1 Clarias macrocephalus | reverse complement strand
AAACCCCTGTCACTTCTCACTGTTGCACAACATAAACTGCGTCAGTGTTTCTCTTGGCCCGAGTCTCTTACTAATGTGTTTCAGCTGGACCTAAAACTTTAACTTTATTATATTATCTTCACCAGAGCGACAGCAGCTCAAACACACACACACACACACACTGAGCTCTTATGTGTTAATGATAATTATAGCTGCCTAGCATTGAGATATCTGTGTGTGTGTGTGTGTGTGTGTGTGTGTGTGTGTGTGTGTGTGTGTGCTAGTCACTCATCATCACCGTGCGTCAAGTACAGTTAGAGCGATGCAAAGTCACACCAACGCTAGAATGTTGTTTGGAACTTTGAGTTTAAAAGTGCCTCTGTTTTGTGATGAGTTTTCTTCTTCTCTTTAAAGGAAATGATGTCCGGTTGTGTCCGCGTGTTTCCTGCGTACGCTGTCTTGTCTGGAGTGTGTTCCAGTGATGGCGCGGCGCAAACACACTCCAGGTTTTGACGCCGTAACGTTATGTTTCGACTTTATTATCGTCAAATTAAATCCAGTTTGTTTCATCTTGTTAAGATCAGACGAGCACTGAGGTCAGCCGTGTGCACCTGAAGTACAGCGGTTTACGACCTCGCGGTGTACAAACAACTCGAACGTAATGATGACTGAGAATTTCAAAAGGAAAAGGGGCGGGGTCATAGTAACCACCTGGCACTACACGGGCTTCTGCGTCTCTATCGCCTATAAATATTTACAGCAGCACGTGATGGATGAGGAGCTGAGGAGCGTTTGGTGCTGTGATGTGAAGCGATGTTCTGTCACCCTGTCTGAGAATCACTGCTCCACCCGGCTGAGACTCCTTTTAGCACCGACACCGTGTTTCTGCCACTGGACGCGCCAGAGGGGGCGAGCGGACGAGATGGTGTTAAAGGCGCTATTATTAAAGAGCAGCCTTTGTCGATGCGCGTTCTGGAGGCTCGGCGTTCTGGCGCAACACACACAGAGGACATTCAGTTCCTACAGACGGCTCTTTGTGCTCCGCTCAGTCTCTGATCCCGCTACTCGACTCGGACACAAAAACAGCTTCCGAACCGCACTCATCAAGCACAAGTCTTCATTTGCAGCCCAGATGGGAACAAATACGAGGTGTGTGTGTGTGTGTGTGTGTGTGTGTGTGTGTGTGTGTGTGTGGCTTTAAAGGCCTCACAGACAGAATTTTAAACACCTTTAAGTAGGAGGAAAGCTTTCAGCGCACCAGCCTTGACCTTCACCAAGCTGGAATTAGCGTGATTCAAACCATATGACCTGCGCTGGAGCTCCGTGTCCTCTTAAAGCGGAGCGAGACGACACACAACACATCATCACACACACACACACACACACACCTTAAACAGAGAGTGCTGTGTCTCTCATCTGAAGTCTGCATTAGGCTCAGGGCTGCTTTCATCATTTTGCTTCATGAGAAGTGTGTGTGTGTGTGTGTGTGTGTGTGGGTGTGTGTGTGTGTGTGTGTGTGTGTGTGTGTTCTCACTGAACTTGTACCCAATTAAATTCCCCCAAAGCAGCTTTTAAGCAGGTTACATAACCCAAGTATGATTCAGGCCCATGTGTTGCCGAGCTGATTCTCCAGTGAGGAGAACGACTGTGTGTTGAAATAAACAGCTGTGTGTGTGTGTGTGTGTGTGTGTGTGTGTGTGTGTGTGTTGCAAAACGAGGAGACCATACAAGACTCACAAGCATTTAAAACTCTTCTTGTGTGCATGAGAATTTCTCAAATAGCTTGAAGTTTTCTCTCCAGATGCATGGACAGCTGCAGGAAACTCTATAGTGGGCGTGTCCCTGGAGCGGCCGCTACGCTGGCCGCTTAGCTGTTGTAACGTGATAAAGAGCTGAAACGCTCGTTGCGTAGCCTTTACAGTGTGTGTATCATGCAAATCGATTAGCTCGGTGGTATTACGGAGAAACCCTGGAGGAAACGCTGCACGTCCGTGGAATCTGATGTGAACAGACCAGCTGTCTGATGGAGGACAAACACTGGGACCGCGCTGCCTCTTAGCCACTAGCGGATTCATTCTGTTATATTAATATAAAGCGCTTGGTACTAAACCGGATGACATGCCGGTGGTGCCACTGTGGGGTTCAGACCTCGTTTAATTTTTTACTAAAGACAGCGATGCGGCAGAGCTTTAGGCTTTTAGACGGTCCAGCTCTGTCCTTTCATCATCTGTACACTCCACTCAACCAGATCAGCTTCTAAAGCGTTAACGTTCATGCTAATACCTCCGCGCTAGTTGCTCTAGTCAAGTGCTCTCTGCTTTTAGGTCGGGTCGGGTCAGGGGCTCGGCACTAACACTTATTGGGTTTGTGTTTGGACTGGATGAGACGTCTGGCGTCCGGAGCTCGTTCTAGTCGCTGAGATCATCCTGATGATGCGGCGCTCCTTCTCCATGTCAGGATCCTAAAAAGCTGACTAACACCCGGAAGATGTTCCTCACGGGTTAAACGATAAACCTGTTAAACATGTCAGATGTTGTTTTTGAGAACTGAACTTGACAACTCCCAAGAAAAAAAACCCAAGAAACGCAGTCTTTCAGGCGATAGATCAGATGCTAGTTAAGCTGTTGGTCCGGAGCCAGAAGAACGGCTTTGCCAAAGAGCTTGGCTGATTTGCAAGGTTTCTCTCACACACGCACGCACACACAGTGAAGGACTGGACTCAAAATGAAACTCTACAGCTTCTGCTTGGGCCGAGCCAAACCGCAGAGTGCCTTGACAAGCAGCCCGAGTGGAAGCGTCCTGGTTCCCGCCAGTGACCGACGCCGTCGTCCCTCACGGCGCGCGCTTCAGTTGCAGTATCGTTGCAGGTGGAGACTGAATTCTGCGAGGACTTCCTTTGGTTTCACTCTGAAAAGCTGCAGTACGCGTGATGAGCTGCGACTGATTCAGAGTTTCCCCGTCTGAGTCTCGGGAGCTCGTGCCAAAATTCCAGCAGTGTTCTTGGCTCGGTCCCGCAGCATTAGATTTTCCTAAAGATCATCAAAATGACTAATGGGGCGAAGTGAGGGTACTTTCTGTACCAGGATTTAGGGAGAAGCCTTTAAAATGGTGTCGAGATGAAACCTTGACATGAGCTAGCCTCTGGTCTGGATCATCCACAACATGAATAAGTGATATTTTTACATACATTTTGGAACAAGGATGAGTTTTTTGCCATTTGGCCTCACTACACCACCACACTGAATTTAAAATGAAAGGAGTATCAAAGACGATCCTTATGTTTGTCCTGAACGGTTGATGCCACGCTCTTGTCAAAGCCATTGAATTGAAGGTCTTGACTTCGCTCACATCTCGAGTGTTTCTTTTGAAATTCAATGGTGTTTTTTAAAGAGTCCCGTATCTCTGCAACCCTGAGTCGTGCATTCCTGCGTTTGTCAGAGTTTAACGGTCAGATGTTTGACTTGGATTGAAGCTCATGTTTTTATATCCGCTTGATCCGAGGCTCACTGGTGCTTTCCACAGTTCATTTCAGGTTCCACTGAAAAATTTTGGTCCTTTACCCTTCATAGGGTTGGGGGTCAAATCTTAACTCGCTGTGTGTGTGTGTGTGTGTGTGTGTGTGTGGAGTTTGCATAAGCCTATGCTTATTGAATTTCCTCCAGGTACTCCGGTTTCCTCCCTCAGTCCAAAGATATGTGCTGTAGGCCGACCTGGAGCTCCCAGTTTCTGACCAGAATACACACTTGTGATGGGTTACTGCCCCACCTTAGATGGATGGATGTTGACTCGAGACCCTGGAATTACTTTACCACTTTTTAACCAGCGATGTTTGTGAATGCAGCGTCTATAATAGTCATCCAGTTGAAGCATTTTCATTCCCAGCTTCTTCACCCTTCACCAGCTGTACCATACGATCCTTTATACTGGTTTTGGAAGAAGTGATGATATGTGAAATGTGGCGCGCTCAGTTTTTAAAAGGAATTTATTTGGATTGCTATTTTCTTTTGAAACCTAAAAGTCATTGTTTTGCGTGAGCATGATGGATCATGAACCAGTTTTATATGCAAAACACCATCTTTAAGAAGTTTCTTCTTCTGGAGTCTTCTGCTCTCTCAGCCAGCGTCTACGTCAGTAGACCTACTGTAACGTCCAGTGTTCCTAGGTCAAGCTTTGGTTCCTCTCTGACCCTGACCTGGATAGACTGGTTACTGGAGAATAAAGTCTGCTGGCCTATCGTACGAGCTTCCTCAGGAACCTTGCAGCTGTGTTCATTTAGAAGAACATCTGGGTCCAGATTGCATTCCACACTTTCTTTTGTTTGGAATCTCAGCAACATCTCTGCTTCAGTTGCTTATTAAGCCGAACTTTCCATCCCATAATGAGCACAAGGTTCTCTTCTTATTAGCCGGTGCTACATGGAGCGCACGGTAACCTGCCTCCAGTGAATCCAGAGGATTGTGGGATACGTTATAAAGCGCAGGATTCCATGAGCGGCTTTTCTGCGCGTATCGGTGTCGCGAGCGGCAGAGCTGCGCGTTCCCACACGGCTGGACGTCCATTGTCCCTGGTTCACAGGGTCTAAGGCTCCAGAGATTTTGGGTCAAAGGTCGAGAGAGTCGGGGTCCTGGCTGAAGAGTGCAGCTGGCGGGGGTGTGCTGTTCCGTACAGAGACATGAGCGCGGCGTCGGCCATACGGATACTGACGAACAGTTCTGCAGTTTCTACCAAGTGAATGTGTTAGCATTTCTTAAGTAGCTATCCTGCTGCCATTCCTACAGCCTTAGCATGATACCGAGCTAAAGGGCTAGCATTTAAAGTACATTTAAAGTACTGCACGAGAACTTGATAGCAACATAATTGTTTGTTTAATATCGATATTTTTAATCAAATCTAAATATCACTGACTGGAGGAAATTGGGAAAGCAGCACGGCTGGCGGTTCGCTGGTTCGGTCCTGCAGTCTGTTACTGTGCCGTCTTCTTCGATAAAGAGTTTGACCTAAGAACCCCCTGGTGTTTGTGCTAGAGCGTGCCGCGGCGTCCAGCCGCCTCTTCCTGCCCGCTTGTGGTGTGAATGCGCTGAATAGGGCAGCTGTGGGTGTAACGAATGTTCAGCAGATGGGAACCCGGGCCGTGACTCTCAGCCTGTGGGAAAACTCCAGCGCAGGTTTAATGGTGTGTGGACAAATGAAGGAGGCGATTACGTGACGCCGCGGTTCCGTCTGCAGCTTCACTTCACTGCCGCTGAGTTAAAGTTCTGCCCGGTTTATTACAGTCACAGATCGATCTGTAGGCGAAAAGAAATCCGAGTAACATTTAACCCCATGTCTGTTAAAACCCTCCATCTTTACCGGTTCAGCTCTGCCTCACTCGCGCCGCTGCCGTCAACACGCCGATTATATCTGTGTTCATTGTATATCATGTAAAATAGACATTTTATTCTTTAAATGACTTGTTTCTTTTTTTCCTTCTTTAAACAACACTGCCAGCATCTGACTTTATTTATTTTAATTTCAGTTCTCATTTGCAATATGAATCCTACATTCCTGGCTTTTCTCTTTTTAAACAAGTTTTGGATGAAATCTTCTGCAGTATTTGTTGGATTCCTGGCTTTACTATTATTATTCCGTCTTTTCTGCCACACGCTGATGCTTTCCCAAGAAACTTGGATCCAAAAGTCCAAACATGTAATTACTGTCCTGCTGATTCAGTGTCTCTGGTTAGCGTCCACTTACTGAGAGAAATGACACTCCATGAAGCAGATATTTCAAACGGCTCGTTATTTGCCCCTTTATGACCCCCCACAGTTGTAAAGTTCCTTTACAGTCCTGCAGGTGGTGCACTTTGGCCGGCTGCTATTTTTTTACTAAGTTTTTTTAGAATGGTGACAAAATTGATAAATGTAATATAGAATCTGGATATTTATAAAATCATGATGCTTACAGAATCACAATGAAATCGAATCGAGGTATTGCGATCATATGGTATCGGGGGCTCCCTGGTGATTCTCGTCACTATTTGAGATGTCAATCAAATTAAAAACCTCATGCTGGCTCAAATAGGAGCTCAATACATGTGTATGATTTGTCCAATCCCGCTCCGGGTACAACCGTGCAGTTAGAGCGAACTCGATTCTCTATTTTGTTGCATGATTGAAAATCGTTTTACACTTTTAAAAATTATTTGGATAAACCTTCAAATGTTTTCTAGTGGAAAGAATATAAAATCTGTAAAAATATAGCATTCATCTTCATTAAAATACACTCGTTTGTAAGAGTATGTGTGTATGTATATCTTTCTTTTTTTTTTTAAGTGTGCGTACAATTTTCAGAACAATTTCTCTGGCGTGATGGATCTTGGAGCTTGTAGAGCAGAAGTAATGTGGATAAGCGATGCACACCTCTGTGACCTCGGGTTACACATAGGAAGAATATAACTACCAAATTCCACGCACAACATTCCAGAGTTAGGTTCAGCGTTTTTGATACAATATACAGTGCCCTCCATAATTATTGGCACCCCTGGTTAAAATGTGTTCTTTAGCCTCTAAAAAATTCAGTTTTGTTCTAAGTAACAGGACCACAATGGAAAAAAGAGGAAATTCCAACCTTTAATTCAAGTGCATTTATTCATTTATTAATCCCACATTAAGAAATACTTCTTTTTAGCAATTATTAGCACCCCTGATGTTTAATACTTTGTACGACCCCCTTTTGCCAACAAAACAGCACCTAATCTTCTCCTGTAATGTTTCACAAGATTAGAGGACACAGACGGGGATCTTCGACCGTTCCTCTTTACACAACGTCTCTAAATCATCCAGTCACCCGACTCCTCTCCTCTGCACTCTCCTCTTCAGCTCACTCCACAGGTTTTCAGTGGGGTTGAGGTCTGGGGACTGAGAGGGCCACGGGAGGAGCCTGATTCTGTGTGTGCTGAACCATTTCTGTGTAGATTTGGCCACATGTTTTGGCTCATTATCTTGCTGAAAGACCCAGTGACGACCCATCTTCAGCTTTCGGCCAGAGGCCACCAGATTCTGCTTTAAAATGTCCCGGTATGTCAAAGCATTCATGATGCCGTGCACCAGGTTCCCAGGGCCTCTGGAAGAGAAACAGCCCCACAGCATCACCGATCTGACCAAAGAATTCGGTCCCAGTTGAAGCCCCAGAAACGCTTAGCAAACTCCAAACGTTTGCGTTTATGATTGTGACTGAGAAAAGGTTTTTTCCTTGCCTGCCTCCCAAAGAGCTTGTTGGCATGTCGATAGCGTCTGATGGTTGTTTTGGAGACTTTGTGACCCCAAGATGCTCTCATTTGTTGCAGTTCTTTAACAGTGAGCTTTGGAGAAGTTTTTATTTCTCTTACCATCTTCCTCACTGCGCGTGGAGGCAAAATAAACCTGCGTCCTCGTCCAGGCTGGTTTACTGCTGTTCCAGTTTTTTTAAACTTCTTAATGATTCCTCTCACAGTAGATATGGGCAGGTGCAGGCGGGTGGATATTTTCTTGTACCCGTTGGCTGACTTGTGAAGGTCGACACACATCCTGCCTTACTTGAATGCTGTGTTCCTTTGTCTTTCCCATGTTGGAAGCAGTGGAAGTGATAAATTACTAATTAAATGTTCCTAGATACTCTGATCAACTTTGTCAACTACTGTAGAAATGACAGAAATAATATAGGAAATCTAAAAAAGAAAATCTAAAATTTAAAAACTGTCTGTACAATATCGCAGTAATTTTAAATAAAAATTAGAATAAATGGAAATGTGAAAATGTCCAGGAAGTGTGCAAATGTGCAATTGCTGTAAGTGTCCATTCATATGAGGTATTTTAGTCCAGTGTGGTGCGCTGGTTGAGAGCTCATATTGCCTGCGGGAAGAAGCTCCTCTTCAGTCTCTCTGTATTGGCCTTCAGGGAGCGGAATCGCTTTCCTGACCTCAACAGAGAGAACAGTCCACTGCTGGGGTGGCTGAGGTCCTTCACGATCTTCCTGGCCTTGGTCCAGCACTGCTTGCTGTAGATTGAGTGCAGGTCAGGGAGCTCGGTGTGGATGATGTGCTCAGCTGATCTCACAACCCTCTGTAGAGCTCGTCTATCCTGCATGGTGCTGTTTCCGAACCAGGTTGTAATGTTTCCCGTCAGGATGCTCTCTATGGTGCAGGAGTAAAAGTTCCTGAGCACCTTAGAGGGTAGTCTGAAGTCTCTCAAGCGTCTGAGTTGGTAGAGACGCTGTCGGGCCTTCTTCACCACGGTGTTGATGTGACAGGACCATGACAGGTCCTGCGTGATGTGGACACTGAGATATTTGAAGCTGTTCACTCTCTCCACTGGGCTCTAGTTGATCACGGGGGTCTGGTAGTTCCTTTCCTGTTTAGTGCTGAAGTCCTCTATCAACTCCTTTGTCTTGCTAAAGTTTAGAAGGAGATTGTTCATCCTGATCTCCAGGCACCAGTTCTCTAGTTCTCTTCCAATCTCCTTCAGGTAGGCCGTCTCATTGTTGTTAGTGATCAGGCCCACCACAACGGTGTCGTCATCAAACTTGATGATTTTGGTGGAGCTGGTAGTGGCCACACAGTCATACGTGTACAAAGAGTACAGCAGGGGGCTCAGAACACAACCCTGGGGAGCTCCAGTGCTGAGGGTGAGGGAGGATGAGACATGTCCACCCATCCTTACTGCCTGTAGTCTCCCAGTTAGGAAATTAGAGATCTACTGGTACAGAGATGAGCTGAGTCCCAGTTGCTCCAGCTTGGTGGTGAGTGTGGAGGGAATAATGGTATTAAATGCTGAGCTGTAGTCGATGAAGAGCATTTAACATAAGTCCCCCCTTCTAGTGTCCAGCTGAGTGAGTGATTGTGAGGGTGTGGGTGTGGTCTCTCTGACTGGAGGAACGGTCAGGTGAGTGAGATGCACAGTTGATGAGAATGTATCTAATTAAGGTTTGTCTGTTTCATTGACCTGTTAAGCAATAAAGAGTGGGCGGAGTTACTGTAATGGGCAGAAGAGAGAAGTCCCATCACTGCACTCAGAGCATGAGTGTCGATTAATTTGCGACCGCACATCGCCTGGAGCTGCATTTATGGAGATGTTTGAGTTGGCAACTGTGCATTGATGTGACCTCCCACCCATTTTTTTTTTAGTTTTACTGAGTAAAAAAATGTTACCTTTTTAAACTGCTGAGGATTAAATTGATTGAGCCAGTGTGTCCCATCCTCAGAGCGATGGCCTGGTCATTAAATACTAAAAAAACATGATTCGTAAGTCTGTTCATGATGAATGCTTACAATTGGAATAAATGGTGGGAACCCTTGTGTCAAGATCTGGTGGTGATGGCTCATGGTGATAGCCGTGGGCTGAACAAGGGGCAGGAATTAACGCAGAGGGTTTTACACATAAAGTGTCCTTTTTATTCAAGCAAAACCAAAACTGAACATGAACTATAAACAAAACTTAAACAAAGGATGTTGGCTTCCTAACGGGAGCATGACACACACAACGACATTAACTAAATAATAACTTAAACAGACTAAGATACAAGACAAGTTGACCAAAACTAAACAGAACAGGGACTAAGCCTACTAGCTGTTATGCAGACTAGCTGCTAGGCTGGATGGTAGCTAATCAGACTAGTATGGCTGTGGGTCTAAGGGATGAACAGACTAGGTACTGTACATCAGCAGACTAGGTAGGGGACAGACTAAGACCTAAGCAAGTTAGTAACTAAACAGACTAAGATCTAAGCAGACGTGGAGACTAGACAAACTAGGAGACTAAACAGACTAAGAACTAAGGAGGTTAGTATCATGTTAGTAGCAAGACAGACTAAGAACTAAACATTGTACACTGGTACTTACACAAGGGAAACCAAACAGACTAAGAAACAAACTAATACATTTTAACAAAGACAGCTCCATAAAACATATGCCAACTTAAAACAACCACAAACTAAAACAGAACATACCCAAACAAAAGCTTGACCCAGTTTCCCAGAACAAACAGCTATTTATAGAATGTCTAATGAGCTACCTTGGTTCAGGTGAGCACTCTCATCACCTGACCAAGGTGCCTTCTGGGAAACTGAGTCTACAAACAAAAACTGCTAAACTAAACCATAGGGCCCACCGTGCCCTCTAGTGGTGACTCATCACACCTTATTATTTGCAGTAATATAGTAATAATACAAATCTGCAGGTTTTAATGTGATCAACCCACAAATACAGCAAGTCCCCCAAACATAATAGCAGTTGAATGTGTTGCAGAGAGCTCAAAGCTCTCTGAGAGTCTTTTAATTCACACCGGGATATCAGCAGATTTCCTTGTCTCCCATGTCCCAAAAAATAGTTTTTCTCCATGCCGATTGGTTTATACTAGCTTGTCACTCTTACGTTCTGGTTGTTCGGGACCCCCCACCACATTCCAACAACTCAACTTTATTCCCGTGATGCATACTGTAGTTACAATATCTCAAATGGGCAGGGCTCAAGGCGAACCCAAAAGAGTGTGCAGTTGGGCTGGACAAAAGAAAAACAGTATCTGGGTTTCTACTTGGGTCAGGGTAGGTACAGCCTCAAAATGATAAAACTGCAGAGATTGAGAAGACTGAAAAGAGAGTAATATGGTTCCTGAGGCTGGCTGGCTGTCATCACAGTGTGTCTGGTTATTCTGACAACACCAACCTGCTGAGCTTTACATGTGCTTGACTTTCTCTCCGCTTTATTTTACAGATGTATTCAGTGGACAGAGACTGGGGGACGCTGTGTTCACTGAGACACAGCTAGATGGTGTTAGAGCCATGGAAGGAACAGCAGGATTTAAAATGCAAAATATTATGCAGTTAAAAGCAATTAATAAAACTACAAGCAATATAATGTTGAAATGAAAATTTGGAATGAACATGAAAACACAATTTTAGGAAAAACAATAACTGTGTAAAGTAAATTTGATCACTCTAACATGTTCTGCTGTATTTGGAACAGAGGAGTCTCTTTCTCTACAGGATCCTGACCTTAGAGCTTCAGAAGGTTGTAAGTTTACCGGAGGCTCATTGAACCGTCACTCTCCATGGACACACAGCTGGGTTTTTCATTTTACACTGAATGAGACTAAAACACAACAACTTGTGTAACTATACTCAGTATGTCCATTTTTTCTTCAGTGTTTCTCTAAACTTCAGTGAGTCAGCGGATCCGATGCCGTGTTGCATTGTATCTGAAAATAATAAAACTCTCCAGGAAAGGGACGATGAAGGCACTTACTCCTACAGCCAGCAGTGCTTTATTCTTTCACAGCAGTTTACTAATAATTACAGTTTTATTTATCCTGCTGACGGTTATAGAGTTTGTAGAAAGAGTTAAAAAGTTAACGTTAATAATAATCTGCTGATCTTTAATGTAATGAGTGATATTATTGTTGTTATGATTATTATTATGATTATTATGTTTATTATGTGAGGTTGAAGTCCACGTACATGTCTGTGTGTGTCAGGGATCACCCCTAGAGGATGCCAAAGCGCTCACAGACTCCATTTTGTGTTTTGTTTTCATTTGTAGTTTTGGTGGACTCCATGTCCCAGAATGCACCTCGGTCAGGTGATGTGGCGCTCACCTGAACTGAGGTTGCTAATTAGTGTTTGTTATAAATGTTCCTGAGTTCAGTTTAGTCTTGTCTTGCATCTGTTCGTGTTGGGTTACTGTTTGTTCTGGGTTACGGTTTGTTGTTCTTCTGGTTCTGTCTTTGTCTAGTTCTGTGTTCTTCTAGTTCTGTGTGATTTCCTAGTTCTCTGTGTTCTCCCTGGCTCCGTGTTCTCTCTGGCTCCGTGTTCTTCCTTGTTCTGTGTTCTTCGTAGCTCCATGTTCTCCTGGCTCCGTGTTCTCCTGGCCTTTGTCTGTCTCCTAGGCTGTTTGTTGGTAATGTCTAGTCTAGTCGGAAGGAGTCTGTGTGTCCTCAAAAGGAGGAGAGCGAGGAGCATCAACAGCAGAGGCTAGTGCTCCAAAAGCTGGCAGGTGAGCTCATCCAACAGATCAATGTGTGCAGGTCCACAAATGATCAAGAACGGATGCAAGCCCTGCTGGAGATGGGCGCACTGCTCCAGAACCAGCTCACCAAGCTCAACACGCAGACTCCAGCCAGCCTCAGTGGAGGCCCCGAATCTCCTGTCCGCCTCAGTGGAGGCCCCGAATCTCCTGTCCGCCTCAGTGGAGGCCCCGAATCTCCTGTCCGCCTCAGTGGAGGCCCCGAATCTCCTGTCCGCCTCAGTGGAGGCCCCGAATCTCCTGTCCGCCTCAGTGGAGGCCCCGAATCTCCTGTCCGCCTCAGTGGAGGCCCCGAATCTCCTGTCCGCCTCAGTGGAGGCCCCGAATCTCCTGTCCGCCTCAGTGGAGGCCCAGACCTGCCAGAGAGCCCCGCTGCGGGCCCAGACCTGCCAGAGAGCCCCGCTGCGGGCCCAGACCTGCCAGAGAGCCCCGCTGCGGGCCCAGACCTGCCAGAGAGCCCCGCTGCGGGCCCAGACCTGCCAGAGAGCCC
>JAAGKR010005203.1:0-16607 GCA_011419295.1 Clarias macrocephalus | reverse complement strand
GAGTCTGTGGCGAGACTTGAACATCGCTGCTCACAGACGCTCTCCGTCTGATCTGACCGAGCTCGAGTGGTTCACGAAGACCAACGGGCAAAACCTTCCCTCTCTAGATGTACGAAGCTGGCGGAGACATACCCGAAAGAGCTGCAGCTGTAATTACAGCCAGAGGTGGCGCTACAGAGTACTGACTCAGGGGGGTGAATACATATGCACGCCACACTTCTCAGATCTTTACTTTAAGTAAAAACTTTAAGGCCATTGATCCTTTTCCCTCACGACTCCCTCTGTGTCCCTCTGTGTCCCTCTGTGTCGCTCTGTCACATAACATGCAATAAAACACGTGTCCGCTTGTGATGTAACGAAATGGGGAAAAGGTCAAGGGGTGCGAATACTTCTGCAAGGCGCTGTTTGGAGTCTCCAGTATTAGAATTCAGATGTTTTCCCCCCTAGTGTGACCTCATATAAGAACCCTCTTATATACCCTCATATAACCTCTTATATACCCTCATATAAGAACCCTCAACCCTCTGCAGGCTCAGTTCTGCGGTTCTCTGCTGGGGGCGCGTTATGAAAAATCCATTATTTGAGGAGCATTAACACACACACACACACACACACACACACACACACACACACACACACACACACACACAGTGTAGAGGGAGCTCTGAGGCCTGTGTTAACTTGGTGAAGACATAGTAAAATACGAGTCCTTTAAATGTAACTGTAAATGGATTTCTGATGCTGATTTTATGGAAAAAATATCAAACACTGTGTGTGTGTGTGTGTGTGTGTGTGTGTGTGTGTGTGTGTGTGTGATAATGCTTATCAGATAAGGCAATTTTCATATCATACCCAATCCGGAGAACAGAAGGGTTGACTGGGGGAGGGGCTAGTCTTATATGAGGTCACATTAGGGAGAAAATAGCGGAAGCTTACAATAACACTGATACTATTTATTTATTTATTGGATTATAGTTTCATTCTACGTTTGTTATCTTTCTTTTTTATAATCGACTCAGAAAGTTCCTGCATTTCCAGCGCTAAAGTCTCTTGAATGTTGATTGTTGTCACATTGCTGTGGTGTCAGAGGAATAAAACATCCAGGACACACACACACACACACACACACACACACACACACACACACACACACACACTGGGATTATTTTCCCAGGACAGCACAACCCCGTAAGTGTTTTATCCTTTCAGTATCTATTGATCTCAGCGAATACGGACACACTGCAGTTGGAATAGTTTTAGTGAAGAATGATGAAATCTTGGAGAGTATCGTTTGTATCGATTGCTTATAATAGACGGAATAAAAACAGTCCCGGTGTCGTTCTCAAACTGTACGAGCCCAGTGAGATGTTTCTGAACCGCCGCGGACGTGAAAGGGCAGAAAGTATGACTTACGGCACACACCTCATTTCCTAAAAAAAAACCCTGATGGTGTTTCGACACAGCACAATAGACATCATTCTTTCAAAGTGCCTCCACTTAAGTTTCTCTCTCTGTCCCTCTCTGTCTGTCCCTTTCTCTCTGTCCCTCTCTGTCTGTCCTTCTCTCTCTGTCCCTCTCTGTCTGTCCCTCTCTGTCTGTCCCTCTCTCTCTGTCCCTCTCTGTCTGTCCTTCTCTCTCTGTCCCTCTCTGTCTGTCCCTCTCTGTCTATCCCTCTCTGTCTGTCTCTCTCTCTCCGTCTCTCTCTGTCTCTCTTTTGCTCTGAACTGCAGGATGATTGTTCTGCCTGGAACGAAGCCAGAGAAGTGACTGACTGCGTCATCTCTCTTACTGTCCAAACAAGGGCAAACAGATCCCGGACGTCCCCCCGCCATGGGCAGGAACAAGAGCACCAGGCCGATTGACAAGTGCGCCATCTATCAGCCTGACGCGGCCCAGCTGGAGTGAGGCGATTTTATTTTGTTGTCGCTTTTTTTTCCGGGATTTCTGTTCTTTCATATCAGCAAAATGTCAAACCCTGAGGGACCGTCATGGCCGCCTGCTCATCTGTCCTGGCTGAACCTCTTCATCCTGGCTTCAGGAGTGGCACTGGTCACCGGGCAGCACGTCCAGTACACCTCGGTCACCACAAATTACGGGAAACTGCGCGGGTTCCGGGCGGCGTTGCCCAGTGAGATCCTGCGCCCCGTGGAGCAGTATCTGGGCGTTCCTTACGCCATGCCCCCTACAGGAGAAAGACGTTTCCAGGCTCCCGAACCACCCAATTCCTGGTCAGGCATCAGGAACGCCACGCAGTTTGCCCCTGTTTGCCCTCAGTTCCTGGAGGACAGGTTCCTGTTGAGTGACATGCTGCCTGTTTGGTTCACGGCGAATCTGGACACGGTGGCCACGTACGTACAGGACCAGAGTGAGGACTGCCTGTACCTGAACATCTACGTGCCCACAGATGAAGGTAAAGTCTGAAAGTTCCTTATACTCTGACTCGGGTGACGCGGGAAGTCTGGTCGGTTTCAGATCATCCTCCGAGGTTGTCAGATTTTTCATAAGTAGATGGTAAGTAGGTGGTAGTTCCCTAGATGCAGACTGAAGAAGACTTGAAACATACGATCAGGAAGAATTGAAACATACTGTAGCGAGGGCTAGAATAAGTCAGGAGTCCGGAGCGTAGTATTTAATCTGCTCAGGTCAGTATTAATCATGAGGACGTGAGTCTCACTGGACTCTCAGATCGTCAGGACGATAACGATTCCTGCAGCAGGCTACGTTTTAATTGTGGACATATCATTCACACACACACACCCTCAGGTTGAGTTTACCTTCGAATTGCAGAGGTTTTTTTGATGCTAGCTCTAAGCAGAACCGCTCCAGAGTTTTCGTTTCAGTTTCTCTCGTTCAAAAGAAGAATCGTCCCGCTGTCAGGCTGGTTCACCAGTGTAGCTAATTACATAGCAAGGTGTTAGCTAGCAAGGGAATGTGCTAACTGGGAGTCTCGTATAAAATGCTGGGGTTCAGGATGCAACCACACAAGAAGTAGAAACATTTTACTTCGACAGGCTGCAAAAGTGCCTAAAGATATAATTTAAAAACCGTTTGCTTATGTAAGAACCTCAGCAGCGACCTCGTTTCCCCTCTCGTCTGTTCCTATCACTCAGCATTCAGCATCAGCAGTGAACTGATCACCTCCTGATGATGATCTGTGATGATGATCTGTCATCATCTGCACCTGTTTCTACATGTTTTTATGCTTGAATGGTTCATAGGTCACTGTGTGGCTTAACAAACAAAAATATTTGTCTGAAATTGCTCAGGTACAGGGTCCGGACTGAAAAGACCCTCAGGAAGCCTGGAGAACTGTTCCTCAAGAAAGCTTTGACGCAAACTATGCCGAAATGTCGGGGGGGGGATTTAGGTTTAAGACCTTTTTCACACTACTGAACATTAGGAGCCATTAAAATAGCATCACTGGAAGCAGAAGTGGGGCCGAGAACCCCGGGAGCACTAATCATGAGGATTAAAGCCAGATCCAGTTTTAATAAACGTTCCTGGAGGATCTCAGGTGTAATGAGATAAAGCCGGTCTGTGCATTTTAATCTGCATCACTGCGGTTTGGTGTAATTACCTGAACCAACAGGATCGGTCCGTGGCGTGAGCTCCTTCCAGTGATTTATAGTGACCTTTACTGGTAGTTTCCGTTCCTCACTGGGATTAGGTTTTGTGGTCCAGTAGTCAGATCAGAAGGAATTGAATTAGGACTGGGCTGTCAGGTTACAGGCCGAGGGCCGTATTAAAGTGTGGGTTAAACGCCGACCGGCAGGTGAGAGCGCGTGACTCATGTGAACACGAGGACCTAGCGGTGGCTCTGTGTTAGCATTACGGCGGAGGCTTATAGCACATAAACCCCATCTGTGAGCGCTAAGTCAAGTGGCTGGAGGTTGTAACTGTGCCCTGCTGTAACTGTGTCTTTAGCGGCAGACAGTCTGCGTAAACACGCGATTTGTCTGATGCTACACTAGTTTCTGCTCCAAAGGCAGTTTGAAAATGTAAGCAACCTCGTTAGTAGTCAGTACGCGCTGTTACATGATTCTGACGGGGCTGATGATCTCTTACAGGGGGCGTGATTACATTACGCTGCGTTAACTCTAAATGCACTACAGTATTATTATTATTGTTCTGCGACTTTGTTTGCATGGAATTTAATTGCACACTCATAAGCTTGTATTAAAAATTGACAGCGCCCTCTTTTGAATTTTGAGATGACCTAATGATTTTTTCAAGGTCGATTTTTATATGTAAGGGTGGTTTCCATTAAAATTTTAAATTAGCATATCTACTCTTCCCATGTGCCGACTGCGGTGAAACGAATCCTATATGTTACCTCAAGCTCGGCCAAATACACCCTGTGAAAACCACAAAAAACATCTTGATGTGTTCTATTACTTAAGTCCCCAGAAATTATTATTTCATAAATATATTCAATGTACAGACACGCCCACATGTTTTATTACATGTGTAGGTAGATTATTATCAGCAGTAATACTGACGCGGACCTCCAGGGGCCACATGATACGATATAGTCATGACGCCTCGGTGCTGATTCGATTTGAATTGCGAATCTGTTAAAATCACAGATTTATAGGTATCGAATCGGGATATTTATAAAATTGTGATTTTTACAGATTTGCAATTTAAATCAACTAAATATTATTTAATAACATATTATTTCGATTTTGTTACAATTTTTAAAACATTGAACCATATATGTAAAAAGGTGATGTATAAGGCGAAAGCTTTGTGAATTTAAAAAGTACAAAATTATTTCAAATACAAAAGAAGAAAAGTTTGACTTCTTAAAATTAAACGTTGAAGCTAAAGCGTGGAGGGCGTGTCATTCACTAAACCTGTTCTTTCTAAACTAACTTCACTCCTACCGTACGGTACGTACGGTATGCTGCGCTATCGGCTGCTAATGTGTGAGCAGTTTATAGAGTGCCACCTGTAGGATTATAGAGGAATGACACCGCTTCCCCACCACAAATGCAAACAAATTAATGCAAGTTAATGTTAAAAATCTGATTTTGGAGCCGGTACAGCGATACATGATTTACAGCACAAAGGATTTGTGATTCATGACTGATGCTACCTAGTAGCCGCAGCGGTACTACTGATAGTGTGGGTAGGTGTAGTAGAAGTAGGTCTAGTAGGAAAACTAGTAGTAGAATTATTAACAGTAGCAGCGGTATTAGTTTGCTGAGCAGAAATCATTGCGGCTAATTCCATTACGCTGCTCAAACCCGCAAACCAACAATAACAGCTAAACATTAGCGAGCTTTCCAACTGAAAGTCAACCTAAAAACATCACTTAAACCTAACACATTAACATGTACTTCTCATGTTCAAACTCCTGAAAACTTCCAGCTCGCTGATTTTCTTCATCTACTTAGCGGATCGTTAAGGACCGACACACACCGCGGTGTGAGCTCAGCCGTGCTTTGGTATAAAGAATGTACAAAAAGATTACCATACAGCGAGCTAAAGGTGTCAGTATTCAGTAACAGCTGAGTTTTTCATGAAAGAAATCTGAAGTCCAGCACCGGGAATTCAAATCCAATCTGCAGGACGGTCTATTTTTATAAGATCTGTCAAAAAGTGTGTGGATATAAATGTCTCATGAAGAAAAGTGTCGATAAAATTCAGACAGAGGCGAGAAAAAGCAGGTCTGAATTTCACCTTCTGGTTAACGAGGCACCTAAAGTTGTTTTTCCGTCCGCGTCTTGTTTCCTTCTAATCCCTAAACACGCTAATACCCCCCCACCCCCACCCCCCCTCTTCGGTACGGACTAAGCGGAATTCATCTATATGCTAATCCGTCTCTAAAAATGATCGAAAAAGTACAATCGTGGGGAATGTGATTACATCTCGGCTTCCTCGAAGGTCAAACCCAAACAGCGGAGGGATTTCAAATTCCCCACACCGTCTAGACGGCTAACGCGGCACAGTTATGACTGTCTAATGAACGTCCGTACTCCAGGATCTGCAGGTTGAGCTTGGAGGACAGAAGCAATGATGAAACAGAGTCTATTACAAGATGGGCTGGGACTAAAGGGGGCATGCTCCGCTCCTCAGATCAAGACGTTTGTTTTGGTGATTCACAAGCTGACATGACTAAACCTGCTCGTGCAAGATGGAAGGTTTTGTGTTCTGCAGTGAATCTGTAGCTAGGATCATCATTTTAAGTGTAGGAACTGTCCAAGGACACTCGGCACCTGGCCCAGATCTGCAGCGCCGCGTGGGCGAGCGCGTCAGCGCACGGGGGTGAGGAACGCCTCCGATCAGGGGACCATGCTAACACATACAGTACTCGTGTGAATGTAATCCTGCACAAGCTGTGTGCAAGTGTGCGAGGGAGTGTGCTAATATAACATCTACATAAGAAGTGTACAAGTGTGCAAAAACCCTGACATCCCTATTCCTAGTGCTAGTATGCTAGGGGGCAAGTACAGAAGTGTGCAAGACGTCTCAGTATGCAGGTGTGCACATGCGTTGTCATGCACGCATGCACCAGAACACAAGGGTGTAATCAAGCTAGTTAGAGAGAGTATGCTAGGATACGTGTGCTAATAGGTTAATAAAGTATTAAGCTCACTAGTATGCAAGAATAATTTATAAACAGTGATCCTTGTTCTACATGTGCGCTATTTTGCATGCTAGTAATGTAGTACTTTGATGCAAGTTTAGAAATGTGTGAGTGTGCAAGACAGCACTTATGGAGGTATGTTAGTGCACATGCAAGAGTGCTAGAATACATGCACGTTACTAAGCTAGCCTACATCCTGCTAGCATGCATTGTTGCTAGTCAGGTAGCACGTGTGCCAGACTTTGAGACAGTTCCAGTCGGTCTGTTTCTGCTTCACAGTGTGTAGTGATGAGAGTGATGAGGACGTGTACCGCTAGGCTAGCATGCAGGTGATTGGTCTGTTCGAGGCTCAGGATTAAACTTTACTCAAACCTCCACTGAAAACCAAGAGCCCGGCCTCCCCCAGTCACCCTGTAATAAACACAGAACTGCTGCTGCTGATTTGAGTGTTTCATGTTATACGTATAATACCGAAAGTGTGTGTGTGTGCTGAAGAAGCTAAAGTTTCTAAAGTTTATACAACACGGAAGTGACCGATCTCACCTCCCTAAAAATCACAAGTTTCTAACTTCAGAGAGATGATTTTATATGAGCCTAGAAACGGCCATTTTTCAGTGTTATACTGTCTCGCTTCAAACAATAATCATTTGTAATACAAATTATTCATATTTCTTTAGGAGTATTGATGCAGAAATTGGTGTAAACTTCTAGAAGCGTAGATAAAAGCCTTTGTTTAAATGAAAGTGTTTTGTGCCAAATTAAGCTTTTTTTCCATAACCATGTCACACTCATGTTGCAACAGCTTAGCATTTTATAATAATTCATGTTTTCAGTGCCGTGTCTTTTCATGTGGAATCTAAATCGGCCGAGTTTCATCTGAATGACAGTTGAGATCATTAAAAGATTTAAATTAAAAAAGTTACAGACACAAAAACATAAAAGCGCATGAAATTGTATTTAGCAAATGTAATAATAATACATTGTATGATCCCATCTGAGAATTCACTTCATCTGCTCAGTCAGACACTTTTTAGCACAAATACAGTTTTCTTACAAAAATGATTACATTTGCCTGCCTGTATTTCTTGGCAAAACTTGGTGATCTCAGTAATATTGATATTTGGTGGTTGCAGATGTAAGTGGTGACGACGAAGACGTGCTGAAGCCGGTGATGGTGTACATCCACGGCGGCTCTTATGTCGAAGGGACGGCGAACGTGATCGACGGAAGCGTCCTTGCTAGCTACGGCGATGTCATCGTCGTCACCGTCAACTACAGACTGGGAGTGTTAGGTGAGGACCTCAGCCGTCCAGCCGTTATTAAAATGTGTAATGACCGCGCTAAACCTTCAGCTTCATGAAGGAGTGTGATCAGAAAAAGCATGGCGGGGATGACTTCAACTCATGGTAAAAAAACTGATCATGTTCACACACACACATACACACACACAGTGTGATGAGAACTCACAGGATTGGGACTGAACAGCTGAACAGTCCCTAAGAGAAGCGCTTGTTAGTGAAACTTTTCAGGAAAAAAAAAGTCTTCAGTTTGTTTGGGAGCATCAAGGCTGGACTTTGGAGTGATGGAAAAAGGTCATGTGACCTGATGAGTCCAGACTGATCCTATTCCAGAGCAACCGGACGAGACTCTACAGGAAGTACTGCAGTGTCAGGGACATTTACATGCTGTCAGTCTGCAGTACTTACAATATCTTGAGTGACAAACTTCATTCACAAACTATATCTACCTTTTCTGGTTTGCTTGAATTGTTTTTTTTTTTTTCACTTTAGTTATTTTGTCTTTGCACTTCTCTGGGCAATGGGTGGGAATCAATGAGCTGAGCCACCAATGCCTGTTTTTGCCCCTCGATGTACCGCACTAACAGAAAAACAGAGACGCATGCAAGCACCTTTAAATACACAAGTATTGCTGACTCTATTTTGGGTTAAAATCCTAGCTAGTCATTTCCTGTAGACGCTGGACAAACCACCTGCTAGCGAGCCTGAGGCATCCCTGGGCTCACCTTGGGGTAGAATCAGCAGCAGAATGAATTTCCCAACAGTCAAGTGAGGTGAAGTTAACAGTCATACGGTGTAGAGATGATACCTGGACATTGGGATAATCAGTTAAATGCCTGCTGACAGCTGATTGGCCAGCGGATTCCATGTTTCTTTAGTTGATCAGATCATCTTCAAAGGTTCACCCACAGGTGAGGATGGCCAGGTATTGTACCAAAGAGCCTCACTTAGCGAACAAACCTGTGTTTAAATGTTTAAAGAACTGAACAGGCTGAGCGTCTGGCTGCACTGGGCCGCCGTCTGGCACACACACTATTTATAAGAAACCTGTGTTTGTTTGTTTCTGAGTTTGCTGAACCATTCGATACGTTAGACGTCAAGAACCCATCATACTGGAGGTGAAGTGAGTGGTTTTAGATGTGGTGTGTAGCCGTAGCTCATTCAGGGGGTGCAGTACCAGCAAGAGGGCAAATACTGGGTGTGTGTGTGTGTGTGTGTGTTTACGGCATATCTCAGTACTTAATACTTCATTGTGGATCTCAGTATCGTCAGCCTTCTGTTCAGGTAAACGGTCTCCATCATCCCGTCTGAACAGGAGTAACGCTTCCTGCGTATAATGTAATGATGATGATGATGATTGTTGATCTGTTTAAGACGTTCTGAAGCGATTATTCACTACTTGACACTTTATAGAAATTGTAATTAGGCTTGACCCCAATCACTTTGCTTTAGTCCATAGGTGTGTATGAAAGATTGTAAACCAGATTAAGGCTTTAGAGTTTACAGCATGACAGAAACAAGACAGAAAAGAGAGCCGGAGCAACAACCATCGCAGGACTCGTGTCCTCAGAGAGGCGCCGGTGCTTTAAAGGCTGTATGTGGGCCAAGCGCCTCCCCGATGCCGGCTGATGGATGGTCCGATGCCACATTAGTTTACAGTGCGGTGCAGTTGGCTTGTGTTGCGTGTCTCTGCTGAAACAGAGCTGTACCTGCTTATCCATGTGAGAGTTTCAGAGCAGAGGGTTAGATTGTCGTAGCAGAAATGCGCCGCCCCTCAGCCCTGCCGTATATTTATGTGAACTTTCTGTCTGAGAACTTTCTCACTGAGCAGTGAGCTAATAAAGCTGTGAGTAGAGCAAATTCAAAGCTGAGCAGAGAGCTAGCCTGTTTTTTTACTAGCTGCTGTACCAAAGACATGACCCTTAAATAAAAAGCTTGTTCCACTGGTGCAGAAACCCCGGAGCTGCTCAGGAACCGGGGCACGGAGTCCCCATGGAGCACGAGTCCATTCTCAACCAGACCTGGAGATAAAGACCTAGCTTTAGCTCCTTAACCAGCTTGAATTTATTTACAAATCATCCTTCAGGGTTACACAGCAAGACCGAGAAGTCGACTTTAAGATTCGGCAAATGGAAATGCATGGACTAACCAGCCTCCTCAGCTCAAGCAGCCGAGAGACGATGAAGCCAAAAAAGTGGGCTAATAAATGTCAAGTCCCACTCCGTTCCCACTCGAAGACAATCTCTAATCATCTCATCGTTAGACGAGACTTCTCCCCTCCACAGCTGCTCAGATCTCCACGTCGAGTCTCTTATTTCTTGCCAGAGCACAAATTTAAGCGTGGTTCAGGACAA
This sequence comes from Clarias macrocephalus, assembly GCA_011419295.1. Lineage (NCBI taxonomy): Eukaryota > Metazoa > Chordata > Actinopteri > Siluriformes > Clariidae > Clarias > Clarias macrocephalus. The sequence goes on along the minus strand of JAAGKR010005203.1, from coordinate 6,363 downwards.
ATTGGGGAAAATGATAGTGATGGGAATAATCAGGGAGTGGGAAAGGACTGGATGGAGAGCGGTACAGCACTCTGTTCCCATGTTGGCCGGGGCAGCAGGTTTAGGCGCTCTTTTTAAATACAAAACCCATCCGATGCCTCATTCTGACGAGCCGTGGATTAACTAGGCACAGGCGGTGTGACGTGATGAGTCTGGCTAAAGAGTGCCAGCAAATGTCCTTCTTGCAAACATCTAAGGAGTAACAGTTGTAAGAAAAATTGCACAAAAGATGATTGGGACACTAAGTGTACCCAAGGTGGAGCGTCTGAGACTGAGAGGAATTTAAAAGGCCACGCCAGAGCCTGACCTCGACCTGATGAACTACACAAGTCCTTTAAAGAAACGTCCACTAGGGGAAATAAATAGCTCGGCGGATCTGGTGTAGAATCGAGGCGATAAAGCCACACTGTAATCTGCATTTGCAAAAAGAGTTTCCTGTAGCTTGGAAGTGACTTGAGAGCCTCGCTTGTTTCCATTTAAAGTACACTGCTCACCTGAACCTTTTAAAGAGCAGCTCACATGGATGTTGGAGTGTCTAGTACAATAGTGTATTGTACTGATTAAACACCGATGTCCCGAAATACAGCATGTCAAACTTCACAAAGCGATAGTGACGTCAGCAACATTTAACTACAACAAGATGGACGCCATGAGGATATGGTTAAATTTCCGGACTTTTCTCAGGATATTTCTTAACATAACAGGGCTGAGACGTCCTTAAAGCAGAATTGACTTCACCCTTTAATGCTCTGCTGAACTTTTTGGTAGATCACATGGGAACTTATTGAAAAACTGGCAGATTTAAACTTGATCCAGCCATCTCTACCATTTGGTTGAGGTATGCTATGGAAAAGAATTCAATAGATGTCACTGTGTCTTTATATACTGTAATATGACTTTTTAATTGCTTCTTAGCCTACCATGAAAATGGCAGAAAACATTTGTGATGTTGCGCCACAACACAAAAACTAGAGTCTTATGGTTGAACATTTGTTGATGAAACTTTAAGCATGAAGTGAGATGTCAGCCGTTTGGGGTCTGAAAATAATATTGATTGTTGTCATGCTTGCCCAAGGAAATATAAAATGCAGTGAAATGTTTTTCTTTTTCTTAGTGAGGATGTTTAAAGGGCGAAGAAAGTTCGGAAAATGTGAATCAGGAAGAGGAACCGAGTTTCTCCTTATGTCTGGCACAGTGTCGCTGTCAGACAAACCAGAGTCTCAGCAGACACACGGTTTGGGTTAAGCAGGGACGGTCATGTCTCAGCTCTAGTCTTCAGTGGACACTGGGGTCCCGTGGGCTGCTTATCATGAAGCATGAACAGATTGAAGAGGTGGAGAAGTCATGGACGGTCACGCACCGGTCAGTCATCTGAGCTAGAAAGAACCTTAGTTACTTACTCTACCTCCACTTAAGGTTGTGGCAGAACTTTGTGTTTCACAGGCGCGAAGCTAGCTCGAAGAAAAAACGTTTTAGTAAAGGCCCCCAGTGGTAAAGTGTCCTCACATCAATCATGGCTCTACAGCCAATCACGGGCGTCTATGAGCTCGCCCAAGGAGCGATAGCACCGCCCTCCGAGTGTGTTACGCCGCCGCCAACGGTGAGTGAGCGAGCAGTTCGAAAAGATGTGGGCGGCTGGCGTCACGCGGTTCGGAGGAAACACAGGGTAGTCTTCGGCCTGGTAGGAGTAGCCTTAATGTGGGAGCCCCCTGGTGACGGGTGGAATTGGATACCACTAAATTAAGGAGGAAATAAAAATAATAATAAATAAACGTTGAAGTAAAGGATGAGGCAGAATAAAGCCCCTCCCCTCGCTGCTAATCCGATCTGTACTGTGTTGATGAGCTGCTGATGAAGGGGGGAGGGATATTAATCTCACACCAGGAACCTCACACACCTTCTCAAACAGCCTGGGGTAAGTAGAACAAATACAGAACGCGCCAGCGTGCACTTACAGAGCCACCATGCTAACCAAACCTGTACATCTCCGACCTCAGACGGTTGTGTCAGCGGCCCGGCTAATGAGGAGTTACAGCAGGCAGACAGCAGGGGGCGTGGCATGGGCAGGTCTGAGGGATGTCTAGAGGAAACCCATTTGTCCTCTAGTTCTCTAGTATACATCCTCTATATGTACAAAATATTTATATATAGTATAAAAGTTGTAAAGGTGTACACCTGCACCCGAGGCTCATTACCACACAAAAGGACTGCAAAAATAATGAAATAAATACAGGCGAAATATGCTGATGACCCTGGGAAAAACAAAAAATGTCAGGGTGAAACTTCTGTATCACAAAAAAGAGGGACTTCAATTAACCTTTATCAAAAGGCGTGTGATTTCCGCGTGGGCGGGTGAAGGTCACTGCATTCACACTCGTCTGGAAGCGCCAACGCAGAACCTCTCCACACAAACCACACAGGGATTCGGGGTTTTTTTTTCAATCAATCAGGTTACGTGGTGATCCAGGTTACATTATTCACTGAAACGCAGACGGAGACTTTTCACTGCGTTATAAAAACGAACAAACAAACACATTGTGTACACAAGCAGCACGGCTAATGAAAGCTTTACAAAAGGAATACAAAATAAGGACACGAGCGTTTCGATTCTTTCCTGTCGAGTGTCGAGTGTAATGTAATACACAGGAACGAGAGAGTGCAGAATGTGTTGTACAATGAACGCTAAAATGTTTAGGACTGAAGTAAATCTATTAGAGCGGTGCGATTTTAAGCACTATTGCAATTTATTCAGTCTTTTGTCGGTCGAGTCGGTTAATAGAATCAGTTGTTTTAAAACGACATGAAGTGTTAAATGATCTAAAACGGACGAATCCCTTAAAAATAACAACGCAGAAAATCCAAACCGCTTCCATCTTCTACATTTTATGACAGCTTTTGAGCGTATGTGTGGTAGGAGCATTACTGCCACCCGCTGGACTGGAGAGTGGAGCAGGAGCTCCTCGGCAGATAAAGATTACGGCTTTGTACGAGACGCGACATTTAAACACTCAACAGCACAAAACCACAGAGTGTCAGAGTGTTTACTGGATACTGCTAGTAGTTTTAATACTTAATAAAAACTAATGCAGCTCAAAATCAGTGCAGTCGAATTGAATATGATTGAAAGTCAGAATGTGCAAAACCCAAATCGAGTCAAATACCCATAATGCACAGCTCTCCAGTTATACAGTATGTTGCTGCACCGTGATGGCAGAATTTGATTTAGTTAAACTAAACGGCTTCAACCCTCGTTTGATCCAGCGCGTCATGTCGCTGAGCAAATATACACCACCAAGGATGTACAATTTTAAAATGAATTAATAAAATGATACCACATTAATATTGATAATCTTATATTTAATTAATTAAAACTGGCCTCAGAATCTAAAACACTTATAAAGTTCACAAGTGAATATTAAAAGAACTTTTTTTTTAAACAACATCATAATCATATATAGCACATCAGAGCCGCTAAACCCAGTGTGGTGTGTGTGTGTGTGTGTGTGTGTGTGTGTGTGTGTGTGTGACCGCTGGAGCATTCGACTCATCCTTATAAACACATAAAGCACTGTGTGTGTGTGTGTGTGTGTGTGTGTGTGTGTGTGTTTGTCATCACTTTTATTTTTACTCATGGATTCATGAATTACTGTACTATGTTAGTGAACGCAGTAAATCCTCCTGGTTACAGGAACGCTCGTGTAAAGTGTAAATGCGCTTCTGTCTCGGAGCTTTGGAGAGAAATGCCTTCTGCTCTTCGCAGGTATAATCGATCACACGGTCACATCTGACCCATTTAAAACAGGGACATTTATCAACTGCAGCAGCCATTAGCTAGAATGAACATTGACTAATGAATTCATCAGCATGCAAATGAACAGCACCGGAGGTTATTCGCGGCAGCAGCGAGACATTTGGGGCCTCGGCTTAAAGAACGCCGTGTGTTTGGGCTGAACATTCAGCCACACTTCACCGTAAGCTTTAGAACTCTATTGATACACAAGTGAAGATTTGATAAGTGAAAATCATCTATTGTGATAATGAGTGACATCTTTAGACAATCTTTTCCTCCTGTTGGGTCACGTGACTGCACTTTGTGATCCGAATGGTAGAACGTCTGGTTCATGGATGCACGGATACGGTACCGGTGTCGGGTCACTGTTAAATACTGCTCTCATTTACTTGAAGTCTATTGTGAAAATGCACTAATGTGCACTAATATCACACGCGGGAGCAGGTCAGTTCTGCGAGCACTGCGACACGCCCACTCCCATAAGGCTTTGCACATGAAATTCATAGACAGAGAACAGGACAGGAGGACAAGAAGGACATTGCGTGTGGGATAAAACACTTGACATGTTGCTGTCACATGGCATAGTGGGATGTGAACTATGACCTTGATTGTTTTCCTACACCAGCATGTCTTCAAGTGCTGATTGTAAAGCTAACATGCCCTAAAAACCTCGAGGACTGACAGGACAGAAATGAAAATGCAAATAGCAAATTATTGTTATTTTCAGTAACAGACAGAAACCAACCCTGAGGTGTGCTGAAGGCTGAGCTCATGATGAAGCTAGAAATACGTGTGTAGGATAAAATCTACTTTTGCTTAATTAAACAGCAGTGTGAAATATATAAGAGAAACAAAGATTCATTGGTTTTATTTTTATTTTTTAACTGCATACAGCATTTTATCAGAAATGAACATTATTGTCATTATTCACAATACAAGGAAGAGCTTAAAGTTGATTGAGATGAACTAAGTGCATTACAGCCGTACATTCTTATTTTAAAGCCTTTTCTCAGATGCAAAAACAAAAACAAAAAAGGTATTTCAAATGACTTTAAGTATCAAAAAAACTAAGTCACCCTTTAAAAGAAATTTTATTATATAATTTTATTGCTCCCTTCCATTCTGCAGTCCCAACAGAACGCTCCCTCAAATCGATACAGCGCTAACCGTTTGCGTCTCCTTCCGCTTTGTGGGTGACGTCAGCGCTTCTTCTTCGTCTGTGTTTACTGTTGGCTTGAATCCGGAAGCGCGTTGTGTCACGGCAAACAAATACTAGCGCAAAGACATAACGCAAGCTTTTAAAATTAATTAAAAGAAGCTTTGAGGCAGAAGATTTTGCATCAACCATTTTTTGTAATCGAATTACTCGAGTTACTCGAGGAATCGTTTCAGCCCTGTGCAGGATAAATACGTGTGCAGGATAAATACGCGTGCAGGATAAATATGTGCACGGTAAGTACCTCAAGTGTATGGTTGAAAAAAATCTATACCTCCTGAGCCATCATTAGAGGTGTACATCCTCATCCGTCTGTAAGAAGGGACAAACAAAAACACATTTAATGAGTTAAGGATTCCATGCACGTTCATCCTGGAAGTCTTTTCTTCGCCCCTCTTCCACACTGGCAGAAATCGCATTGTTTGTGGCATGTTTTTTTGGTCCTGTGTGACGGGTACACTGTAGCCTGAGCTGGTTGCATGCTCAAGTCTCAGACACCGTTCCTGGGATGCCCTTTTGTCAGTCCCACTGTCTGACTGCGCTGTTGGCGGCTGCTATTTTTAAAGTCCGCTCGGCAGCCGAGTTTATTTTTTCAGCGTGTTTTTTTCGACACAGGTGTCTATCTTCAGTACGAAGTCAGATCTTTTCCATTTTCGGGAACATTAAGTCCCTGTAGGTACCTTGTCAATGATGTATTTTTACTATTTTATACTATTATTTTTATTATTTATAAATCTTCTCATGAAGGGGGCCAGTACTTGTGACTGTTTATGCACCAACAGATTAATGAACACTGAGCACTGGAAATCAGTCCTTGTTTGCCTTTGCAAGACATTTTGTATGATTATCATAATCTTAGCCAATTTCATGTCAAATAAACTCTGGTGCAATTCTTTAGGGTTCTTGAGCACAGGCGATCAAGCTGCCAAGGGGAATTATGGGCTCTTGGACCAGATTCAGGCTCTCAGATGGGTGAAAGAGAACATCCAGGCTTTTAATGGAGATCCTCGAAGAGTGACAATATTCGGGTCTGGAGCTGGAGCGTCATGTGTCAGTCTGTTGACTTTGTCGCACTATTCAGAAGGTAGGTTACTTACTCATTCACTCCCAGAAATATCACCTTCTCAAATACAGCACTGTGTATTTCCTAAATGTATCCTTCACGTGTTCAGATTTAATACTAAATACCATTCTGGTGATCGTTTTCTCCAGATCTGTTCCAGAAAGCAATCATCCAGAGCGGTACAGCTCTTTCTAGCTGGGCCGTTAACTACCAGCCGGCCAAATACACGCGAATGCTGGCCGAGAAGGTCGGGTG